>PVIU01017453.1:0-41900 GCA_004026605.1 Ondatra zibethicus
CACACACACACGAAGAGAGAGAGAGCCTCCTCATTTCTCCCTAGTGAGGTCCCTTCTAGCTGGCACCTAGATCTTCTCTCTATAACATTCTGTTAATATTATTACAAGTTAAATTCAGGGATGGATTATGGATTATATGACAGCATATAAAGTACAATTTCAGAACTGGGGGAGTGGAGGCAGGAGAATCAATAGTTTAAGATCATCTTGGTCTACTTAGTGAGTTTGAGGCTAATATAGATTACATGAGACCCGCCTCAAAACATCAGACCAAACTAAAACAAAACCGCACCAATTTGAACTCAAAGCTGAGTATAGTGACTTAGGGCTGCAATCCTAGGCAGGAGGATGGCTGGGTCAAGGCCACTCTGGACTACATAATGAGATTCTGTTTCAAATATGTAAAAATGTATGAATTCAGATTCAACGTTTACTGGTCTGAAGATATTCCTTGCACATTACAACTATCTGTGTCTGGAGTCTGTTCTGATGGTGGCAGCATCTGGCAGACCAGGCTAGAGCAACTGTGGCTTCCTGTGACCTTATTGTGTTCTGTTCCTGCTCTGGGAACTCCCCTCTGCTTCCAGTCTGGCTCTCAAGGCTCCTGGGGCTGCGACCTCTGTCCTTGGCAATTTAATGAAAAAGACTGAAGTGCGTGTCACTAACAGACCATTGCCCCCGAGAGCCTGAACAGAGGAAGGAGAAAAAAAGAGAGAGAGAGAGAGAGACCTTGTCCCCTGCCATCCTCAGACCTGAGTCTTCATGGGCACTCAGTTCCGTCTGTGCCCTTCAGGACAACACCTGGCTTGACATGTGGAGTTCCCATTGTCCTTGGGTGGGAATGTCACCAGCAGACAGAGGGGAACATCTACCCACTCTAGAGGCCAGTGGTCCAGCACTGGGACCAGGGACATGCTGTCACACTTGGGAGCTCGTGTTGCAGGACAGTCAAGAAGGATAGAGTGGCCCTCTTTAAGAGTGGCCGCTGCTCTGTTCCTGGTGTAGGACTGGAAAGGGGATGTCTTGGGTTCCCGGAGCACACAGCCTCTGAAGCAAAGCTACGAATACAACATACAGTGAAAACACAAATGTGTGTAGAGACTGGAATATGAAACCCAGTCACCATGTAGTTGGTGAGAGACCCCAGGGGCCTGGGTTTAAGACTCTGATTTCTAGTATCACCATTTCTTCAGAAAAAAAGGGGGTTTTCCCTTAAGAAGTTGGGGGAGAATAACCACAGAGCACAGGAAAGACTTCTAAAGAATACGTTTTGCTTTGTAGAAAACCTGTCTCTGACTTTCTGGCTTCCCCACAGTTTAGGAATCTTAGTCAGCTGGAACCCGAGGACAGAACTGAGCCCTGGATATGACGGCCCAGCCACTGCAGAACCCAGACATGATGCCAGTCTGCTACAAGAACTGGGAGAGGCAGGCACCATCCAGGGAAAACCCAAATGCCATTCGAGACAGCAGCCAGGGGTTGCAGGGCTGGGACGGGGAATCCAGGTTTGGCTGGAGCCCTGGCCCAGGGGAGGAGACTCAGGAGCTGTCCTGCTTATAGAAGCCTCCCAGCTTCAGGGACTTTGGCCGACTACCAGACACCCTCCTGCACAGCAAAGCCAGGGCCTGCTTAGGCTTGGGGCCAGCTTGGAACATGACTGAGCGCCATGATGCTTGCTGTACCTCGAGCCTTGGCATCTTGCCCTGGTAGGCCAACCCAGGCCAGTGTGGGTTGACATAGCAAGCTGAGACCAGAAGGCGGGGAGACTGAGCTGTCCCCTTGTCCACTTCTTGCTGACATCTCCTCTGTCCTTTCCCAGCTGCCCCCTCCTGGCCCCTGCTCCCCGTGGGGTATGTCGTGGGAGGTTGTTGACGATTTGAGCATTAATCTCTCTGCTTGGGGCCTCATGGTCAGGTGGCGCTTATCAGGGCCCTGCTCCTGTCAGATGGGCCTTCCGGAGCCCCTGCCTCCCCCCGCCACCCTGTGGGCCACCTTCTTTACCACATCAGGATACAGAACATTGCATGAATTCCGGTCTCAATGGAATTATTTCAGAATTCTGGTCAACCGCAAGCTCAGGGTGTTTCTCAAACTATCTATCACGGCTGTGCGGTGGGCAGAACATGGGCTGGGGGCAGTAACGGATGCGAGAGGCCCTGTCCACTGCCTGGGGGGGGCAGTGACCCGGCCCTGGCAGCACCCAGGCCTCTGCAGGCAGGCGGTATGTGTTTCTCTAGCCACCCTCCCACCAACCTGGCAGGGATCAGGCTCAGGTGGGGGCTTAGGAGAGGCGTGTGGCTAGACCCTGACATGCCAAAGCTCTGCCATCAGCAGGGACTCAGGGACACAGGATTACTATCGTTAATTAAGGGAGGCTGTGTAGTGCTGCAGACCTGTGGCACCTCTGGGCTAACCCTGTCTCTTTCACGGGCATGACCCTAGTAGCCACACTGTTGCTAGCCAGGTGTTGCCTTTGCATGGTGGCACTGACCCTCAGACAGCATTAGGGACTTATGCCACCCATTCTGCTGCAAAGGTCCCTCCCCTTTATCCTGATGAGGGTACATGGTGGTCATATCTGTTTGCATCTCTCTTTATTTTTATTTTTTTATTTGTTTGTTTTTAAGACATGGTTTCTCTGTGTAGCTCTGGCTGTCCTGAAACCTGATCTGTAAACCAGGCTGGCCTCAAACACAGAGATCCACCTACTTCAGCCTCCTGAGCACTGGGATTAAAGGCATGTGCCACTACTGTCCTTAACTTTGTTTTTAATGAGGAATAAACTCAAATTTACAAAACTGTTAGCAGCAGCACAAGCCCCTGTGGGCTGTTTGCTCCAACCTCCCTGTTGTTAGCGCTTTTTCTTTATTAGTCTCTCTCTGTATCCATGTGGTTGTATGTGCATCCTGTACTGGGTACACTTGTAGCACATGTGTTCGGCGGATGTGTGAGAAATTGTGTGCATCTGGTTCTTTGCTCCAAGGAGCCCAGGTATGTATTCCTAAGAAAAGAGACAATTTTTCCTATGTTACAGTATTGATCTCTGTTCACTACCTGTTTCTGATCTGTGATCTAGAATTCTTTTCTGCCATTTGACCCAATAACATCTGTGATCACATGTCTGCATTTCACAGTCATGAAATTAACGATTTTAAAAATTATTTATTTTTATTGTTTCTGTATCAGTGTTTTTCCTGCTTCTATGTATGGGGAACACCTGGCATGGACAGAGGCCAGAAGTGGGCATCAGATCACTTGAAACTCGAGTTACAGGTGGTTGTGAGCCACCTTGTGGGTGCTGGGAACTGAACCTGGGTCCTCTGTAAGAGCAACAAATATTCTTAATTGCTGAGCCATCTCTCCAGCCCCTAATTTTTTTTGAGACAGGGTTTCACATAGCCTAGGCTGGTCTTGAACTTGTTCTGTAGTTGAGGGTGACCTTGAACTTCTGATCTTCCTACTTCCATCTCTTAGGGTTCAGATGACGTCACATGGTGACACACAGGCCTGTGTCACCATTTTGTTTTCTTTTTTTTTTTAATATTTTTTAGGGTTTATTTAACTTTATTTTATGTGCATTGGTGTGAAGATGTCAGATCCCCTGCAACTGGATCTTCAGACAGTTGTGAGCTGCCATGTGGGTGCTGGGAATTGAACCCCGGTCCTCTGGAAGAGCAGTCAGTGCTCTTAACCACTGAGCCATCTCTCCAGCCCCACCATTTTGCTTTTGAAGTGCGGGTCATTGACTGCAGGCAGGCACTGTATTGTCAGCAAGCCCCTGCTAGCTGAGTAACACCCCCAGCTCATTAGCTGTAGTTTTTCAAGATGAACAATGGAGTTTGTGGAGGTGTGTAGGTCACAAAGTCTGCTGCTGACTTTGAACTAGGTCAGCATAAAAATTCAATTAGTTAAAATCTTGCTCTGCTATTTAACTTCTTATCAAAGTGTCATGACAATGATCTAGGGATTATGGCCGTGACCCTGGAAATGAGCTGATGTAGAGGGTGGTGCGGAGGCTGGGGATGCTGAGGGGTGAGGAGTTCTGGGAGGGAGAGGCTAAAGGCTGTCAAGAGGTAGAAGGTGGCGGATGGCGACCCTGGGAAAACTTCAGGACTTACGTGAACTTTGGGCTTTCATTATATTTCATTTCACCGACCTGCTGAAGATGCTGTTAGAGACTATGCCTCTTTCATTGTTTGTCTAGAGACAGGGTCTCATACTAGTGGAAGCTGGCCTAGAATTCACTTGTAGCCCATGCTGGTTTTAAACCTATAACGATGCTTCTGCTTCGGTCTTTCCAGTGCTAGGGTTGTTATTATGCTCATTTTAGAAACAAGGAAAATGAGCCCAAGAGATTAGGGAGCTGACCCTCTTCATGGGTGAAGGAAGAGATTAAGGAACTGACCCTCTTCACGGGTGACGGGCTCGGGGGCCTGGGCGTGTTAGGCTGCAGAGATGGCTCAGCTATTAAAAGCATTGACTGCTCTTCCAGAGGACCTGGATTTGATTCCCAGCACCCCCGTGGCGGCCACAGTCATCTATAACTTCAGGTTCACGGAATGACCTGGTGCCCTCTTCTGGTCTCTATAGGCACCAGAACACAGACATAAATGTGGTGCACATATATAAATGCAGGCAACACACACACACACACACACACACACACACACACACACACACACACGCACACACACACGAATAAAATAAATAAGCATATAAAATATAAAGGGTTTTTGTTGTTGTTGAGATTCAGTCTCACCCCGAAGCCATGCAGGCCTGGAACTCACTATGTAGCCTATGTCTGGAGCGCTCTCCCAGCCTCTGCCTCCTCACTGCTGGGGTTACACCATACTCAGCCAGAAAGGTGGGCTTTGTTGTTGTTAGTTTTCAAACAAGGTCTCTTACTCTATAGCCATGGTTGGTCTAAAATGTGCAGTAATGCTCCTGTCTTAGCCTAGGATTATTGGTATGACCATATAATCATATACCTATATGATTATAGGTATGACCATTCCCAGTTTCTGAGGGTGTTTGAAGTAACAAATTTAAGCAGACAAAACAGACATTTCCCCACAGCCACAGCCCCCATGGTCACTTGGGAGCACCCCTGCTCAAGTGTAAATTTCTCTTTCCTCTCCCCCTCTATCCCTTCCTCCCCCTCTTTTCCCTTCCTCTGCCTCTCCCTGCCTCCTTCTTTCTTCTAAAGCTAGATTCCCAGAAGTGGATAAGCAGAGCAAGAGTGGATTAGAGCAAATACAAAATTTCCTGGGTTCTTCCAAGTGAGAACCACCTCCCTCCTTAGAAAGGGAATTCCCATTTGTGGGGGTGGAATGTGGGAGTGTCCTGCATCAGTGTATCTTAGGTCACTTCCCAGCATCCCATCGTCACTGTCACTATCACCTTCGAGCATCTGGCCATCTTCGTTGCATTATCTACACCGCCTCAGGAAATGCAACCCCCCTGGGACTTTCTCAGGAGGGACATGTGCGTGTCGCAGTAGGATACATGTGGTGCACGAATGTGTGTGCCGCAGTAGGATATGTGTGGAACACATGGAAGGATGACCCCCACCACTTAGACAGGCCCTCAAGGACACAGCTCAGGGATCCAGGCTGGAAGCCCTAGCTCTGAGACTATACTGTATGCCCTCCTAGGACCACGGCCGAGCAGGTGGAGACAACCAAGGATGCTGGTCCCTCAGGCTGTGACTGCAGGAACCTTCTAGAGATATGAACAGCGTGCAACTGCTACCATCCCACAGGGGGAGTCTGCTCAGACAGGTGGTTCACATGGGACAGACATTGGCATTTCAGTTACCAATGGACATCCCTCATGTCCATTCTGTAAAGCCCATACCTTTGATTTGATTTTGGGTTTTCAGCTTTCGAGAGAGGTGTGAGAACGATGAACCACCTCCGTTGTAGGGAGAACAGCTGTGTTGGGTGGTTATAGGGAATGGTAGGGACGGTAGAGAGCCACCAGGCACAAGCCCACACCAAGAGGCAGCTGCTCCTCAGCTCCAGCTACATGGGACCATATTGGTGGTTTGGTCTCTCCACTCCTCATTTTCTTCATTTGAAAACAGTATCAGGCTAGTAAGTTCTAGTCAGCATTATGAGGACCAATGAGCACAAGCCCAGGACTTGAAGCCATGCCTTATTATCTAAGTGTCACTTTAACTGTTTCATCTTTGGTCAATTGAGACATTACTGCCTGTCCACAGGTGACACCACAGGGGAGATGTGTCCCTTAGCTACCTGGGTGCTGTGTGCAATGCAGGGTCCTTTCATCTGTTACCCTAGGCTATGGAGCAGGAGGCTGAGGCACTGAGAGGATGGAGTGGGCAGAAGCCAATGTGCTGGGTTCCCAGGGCAACTCGTGGGCCCTATGCCTAGTGGGCTGCAAAGCATTCTTTCTTCCTCTCTTCACCTGCATTGTGGTGCTGGGAATAGAACCCCAAGCCCACAAGTGCTGAACCGCATCTAGCGTTATGAGGTTTATTTAGAAGTAAAACCACTGCGGGGCTGATGAGCTGGCTCAGGGGGTGAAGGGGCTTGCTGCTAAGTCTGAGGACTTGAGTCTAGTTCTCTGAACCCACACGGTGGAAGCAGAGAACCAACTCCTATAAGTGGTCCTCTGATCTCCACCCGTGTGTCATGGCACTCCCCACCCAAGACATGCACAAGACAAATCAATGTAATTAAAGAATAGTACTGAAAGCATGGTTGCCCCATGAAGCATCTCCTGTGGAAGATGCTTCCAAGCAATAGTTTCTCTTTCTGGGTTTGTTGCCCGTGCAGGGAAGGGCTCTGGGAAAGGGCGGGGGATGGCCCCCGAGACTGCAGAACTCACTCCTTCAATGTGATTCTCTCTCTGAGCCAAGAGGAAGGAAGCTGCGCTTCCTGCGCATCCACCACAGGCCAGGCACAGCCAGCACATGCAGCCAGCCTGCAGTTAACCCCCGAGGCCACAGGGTCCAAGCCAGGCCCCCTGGACAGTCCAGGAGGCCAAGGCTCTGTGCTGAAGCCACCTGCCCAGAGGCCTGGCTGGAACTGGGTCAGACTGCCCACAGGTATGAGACCCTGGCGCTCCCACCATGCTCCAATAAAGGAGGGACATCCTCAGCAGGTGACTCTCTCTCCCCAGCCCTTCTGATCTCTTGGGCCATTTCCCACATGAAGTCCTGTTTCTCAGCCTGGTTCCCATAAGCACAAATGTGGTATCCCACTCTCCTTCCAGCCTTTCTCTGGGTCTTGTCTCTGATTGGCTGGAGCCATACCTAGACTTTGGCAATTGAGAGCTTGACCGAGAAGACCTTAGGTGCATGCACAGCTGTGAGAAAGAACACGGGATCATTACTTGCGTGCTTTGCCAATGTCTCCAGTGGTGGTATTTTTGGAAACTACAGGATGACATCACAGCTGATCTGACTCAGACTGCCCTAGTTTTATCTGTACCTACAGAGAGAGAGAGAGATTTATATGCATGTGTGTTTTGTGCTTAGCCCTAAGCCAGTGGTTCTCAACCTTCCTAATGTTGTGACCTTTTAATACAGCTCTTCATGTTGTGGTGACCCCACACACACACTTAAAATTATTTTGGTTGCTACTTCATAACTGTAATTTTGCTACTATTATAAATAATAATGTAAATATTTTTTGGAGACTAAGGTTTGCCAAAGGGGTCGTGACCCACAGGATTTCCCATGTGCCGCCACAGAGAAGACCTGCCTCGTGGCCCCTGCTGCTGCCTGTGCACGACTGCATTTTATCTGGTTCTTCAATGCTGAACATCTATAAACTTTCCAGCCATCACGGGAGCTGACATGGCTGTCGCCATGCAGGCTGAAGCACCCATCGCTGATTAGGAAGCCATTTCAGGCTGTCCCTGACTTCTGATAACTTGTCTTAGGATGTCAAAGTGACATGCATCCAGCAAAATCTTTCCTTTGAGTTGTGAATTTGGACTTTTTCCTGAACGAGCAGTGTATGGTGTGGTCCACTATCTTAATCTCCGTGCTGTGCAGTGGAAAGTATACACAGCTCCCGTCAGCCTGTGACCACGAGAGGAAACAGCAGTTCATTATGTGTGCTCTGTGGCTCCATGATGATGCTCGTTTGTAGTTGGGTGCATCGAGGTCATTGTCACTTATGATATCTTTAGGGAATGAGTGGGGTCTTGCTATGATGCCAGGCCTTAAACTCTTGGGTTCTGGTTACATACACCCCTACCCCTTGACGAAGGTGTTTGATTTGCAATCTTACAGCTTCTCTTTGTCAGGGCCAGTGCAGACAGAGCCGTACACTTCTGCTTACACAATGGCGGGATGTCACGTCTGAGAAACCAGCTGGGCTCCTACACAGTTGTCTGTTTACCTCTTTGGTGTTCCCTTTTGAAAAGGGAAATCAAGGGCCATCAGTTTAATGGTTGTGTCAGATCAGGACATATTTGAATATTTAAGTGGCTATCCTGCCATTTAGACGGGTGGCTTTCCTGGCTAGACACCTGGACTGTGGGTTTTTAAAGTTCTCAGTTCCCAGAGTGTGGCTAGATGAACACGGGGAATCTGACATTGATCTCCAGCCCTTCTGGGCTCAGACTCCCTGTACGTGAAGGAGAGGCAGCTGTGGGCTGGAGCAGTTCAAGAGGGCCCCCTAGTGACAGCATTGAGTACTGCGGCTTTCCACCCTGTGGCCTGGCTCATGTCCCTGATCCACAGACGTGAGCAGTGTCACCCTCCTCTGGGGGACAACAGCCTGCAAGATCTATGTTTCTTGGCAACTTTCTGTCTGCAACAGTCTTCCCAACAGCTATCCCTAGGTGGTCATTCTTTATGCTTAGTTTCTCTGGAGGGTCCTGACGCTTTACACAGGTCCCTAGGACTTCCCACATTCCCCAAAGACCACCCTCCCACAGGCAGTCTGGCTGTGCCTCCTCAGTTTCCCCAGGGTCTTACACAGCACTCCAGGCTTCCTTGTTCCCAGAAACCTCCTCCTTGGTCAGTCACTGGGAGAGCTCCCTCCATGTGACAACGCCTCTCTCATCAGTTTTCCTGCACACAGCTGCTTTCTTTGCCCTCATGAGGGCAGCCACCGCTCATGAAAAAGACACCCTGCTGCACCCAGGAGTTCCTTGTCCAGGCCAGCCTCAGGCCTTGGATGAGTGGTTGGGGTGTGGTTCTATGAAGAGAATTCCACAAGACTCTACTTCCTTCTGTTCACAGGCTCTGAGGGATCTCCAGGCCCAGCAGGATGGAATGATCAGCTCCTCCTGGGGACAGGGAGACCCTGTTTGGCAAGTAAAAAGAAGCAAAGGGACTTAGAAGGCTCTGAGATCTGTCCCAGTCCCTCCCTGTTAGAAGCTAGAGAAGCTTCTAACAGGTTAAACAATGGAGACAAGACAAACCACATTCAGACCGATGGTGCTGTCTGGAAGTGTGAACACGGCTTGCGTGGGTTAGCTCACCTAGCACATCCGAGACCTCGGGTTCCACTGTCACCGCTGCATCCTCCAAAAGCATGTGCAGTGACTTGGGTAGAAACTCGTAGAAAAGACAGAATCCATACTCAAGCCCATTATGAAAGTAAAGCTGAGGTGAGATGGTCCCCTGATCTCTCCTGAGTCATGTCAGACTCGTCCCCTAGTTCTCCCTCCCTGGGACCCCACAGGACTGGAGGGACACCATGGCTTCTCTGTCCCAGCTCATGGTACAGCTATTTCCCGGCATGTCCCACAACCACAAGGCTGCCCAGCAGAGTCTGTGAGGCTAAAGACGTGGATGTCCTGAGAGCCACAGTCATTGGTCCACACCCACAGTCAGCCTGGACTGTTCCGAGTGCTTGAGACACTGCCGAAAATATAGCAACAGTCATCTTTGGTTTTCAGAAGAGAAGTGACAAAGGAAAACCAGGGCAGACATCAGAAACTGTGCTCCCCAGATTTATGATGGTTCTAAGGCTTAAAAGAGAAAAGCAAGTGGGGAGACACTCAGGACGGATGAGCAGGCAGCCTGAGCACTAAAGGTGCGTGATGGCTCCTTTCATTGTCACCTGAACTAAATGCAAAATTAGGAGACTCACCTCTGGGTGTGTCTGTGGACGTGGGTGGCCCCGCCCATGGGCTGGGGTCACAGCCTGAATTACCAGCCCTCGTTTCTCCCCACCTTTTTGATCTGCTTAGGTGTGAGCTGGCAGACTCCCACTCCCACCACAGCTGTGCCCCATCTTTACCACCTTGCCTGCCTGCCATGATGGGTGGCACCCTCAGCCTGTGAGCCCAAATAAACTCCGCCTTCTTTAAACTGCTTTGTCGGATGTTTGGTCATAGTAACAAGGACAACTGAAAGGGAGAGACAGCCTCTTCCTTTGGAAAACCCTCCTGGAAGTGTGGCCAGATAAGAGTTTGGTTTGGGAGGAAGTGAGAAAAAGAAAAGAGAACGGAGGCGCTGGCTGAGAAAGGTGCTGTGATGGGAGGACGGAGCACTAGACATGAGGGGAGGGTCCCTTGGTACAAGGTAAAGGCTCAGTGAATTCCAAGAGTGGGACCATTGTGGGCATATCTGCATTTTATAGCTATATGTAAGACCTACCACCATGCACCCCACCCCTGTGGGAGGAAAGCACCATACTTAGGGCACAGATTTACTAAGCTCAAAGACTATTTCTGTTGGTCTCTCTCTCTCTCTCTCAAATGTATTTATTTTATTTTTAATTAATCTTTTTTATTTGAGGTATGTGAGTGTTTAGCTTGCATGTATGTCTGTACCACATACATGCCTGGTGCCCGAGGATGTGGTGAGCCTCCATATGGGTGCTGGGAATTGAACCTGGGTCCTTAGCAACAAGTGCTCTTAAACACTGAGCCAACTCTCAGCCTTCCCTCAAACCCCCCTTCCCCGCTTCATGCACAGTTTTTTAAATTTATTTACTGGTTCTTTGTGAAGGTGAAGCAGTGGGGTGTGGCCACAGCTCAGTGGCACAGTGACTGCCTGGCATGCAGGAGACCTAGGCTCTGATTTCCATCACTGCAGGGACAGGTTGTGGGGCAGAGTGGGAAGCCAGGGACAGTTACAGGCATGGCTGACTTGGGCTTCTTGTGCCAACAGGACTTGGATCTTTTCTGGTTTCATACTTGTTGGGCAATCCCTTCAGAAAGGAGAGATGTAAATTCAGAATTTGGATGTGTTGTGGAAATCAGCCAATGACCAGCCAGCCCATCAAGAAAAACCCAACAGCAAACAGCCCAGACCTACACATAGAAAGACTGCTGAACTTGGAGTAAGGCTCAGAGGCAGAGCACTTGCCTGGAATTTGTGAACATTTGGGACTTGGGTTCCATCCCCAGCACTGAAAAATAAAAGGAAAGAAAATTAAAAGAGGGAGGAAAGAAAGAAGGAAGGAAGGAAGATTGTTGAACAATGTGGAGAGAGGCCTGTTCCTGGGAGGTAGCTGGGGAAGATTCTGTGAACAAGGGACAGGGTTAAGTTGGAACATTTCCATTTGAGATAGTTCATTTGTTTTAAAAGAAGAGAAAAACTCATAGCAGACTTGAAAGGGGAAAAAACTATTAAGAAAGAGGAAGAAAACCAGTGGAGACCCTTGGGCTAGAGAGGAAGTGAGCTCCTGCTGAAAGCCAGAGGCTGTGACAACCCTGTCCCAGCCCCAGCCTCCCTTGCAGCTAGGGCTGTTATGACCAAATTTCCTTAGCTGTAACTGAACGCCACAGCTGAGCTCGGGAAGTTATAAAGAAAAGAGATTTACTCATCTCCCAGTCCTAGAAGCTCTGGAATCCCTGGAGGACCTCGTGCAGTGTGTAAGCTTAGGTCTCTGGCTCCTCTAAAGCCTCTAGCATCATCATGGAGGCCCACTTTCATGACTGTATCTACCCTTCATCAGCTCCTTCAGGCCCCGCCATCACACAGTCAGGAGATGAATTGGGGATTAAGTTCCCAGCACATAAGCTTGGGGAGACCCATTCATCCTCTGGTCCTGTTTTAGACATGTATCATATGTTCACTAAAGGAGTTCCCAGACATAGCTCCCTGTCCTTGGGAAGTAGATGATGTCTTCCCCATGCCTGCCCTTGAGCCCTTGATCCATCCTAGCCATCTTTAACTGATCCTCTTCCTTCACCAAAGCCTTACCTTGGAATTCTACCTTGGGTAGCAGAGCCACATGGATTATAACTATATGTGGGTGTCCTATTTTCTTTTCATTAAAAAAACATGTGGAGGTGTACGCCTTTAATCCCAGCATTCAGGAGGCATACATAGGCAGGCAGATCTCTGTGAGTTCGAGGCCAGCCTGATCTACAAGAGCTAGTTCCATGACAGCTGGGGTTATTACACAGAGAAACTCTGTCTCAAGAAACCAGGAAAAAATATATGTATGTATGTGGTATGCTTAAATGCAGGTACCCGTGGATTCCTTGGAACTGTAACAGTAGGTTGTGAGCTGCCCAACATGGGGGTTGAGAACTGAACTGGGCTCCTCTGTGAGAGCAATATAGTCTTAACTGTTGAGCTGTCTCTCTAGTTCTAAAGGATGTTTTGTTTGGAAATCTCAAATGCAGTGAAGATTCCATGAAAAAGGTAAAAACAAAAGAAGGTAGCTCGTTCCCTTAGTCTCGTCTGCACAGAGTAGCCACAGATGATGATTTGGAGAGAACACCGGGCTTTTCTGTGTCCTCAGAGGTTAGTGTGTCATGGGTTTGGTCCCCAGTGGGCACACTGTTGAGATCATTGATTCTTTGATCACCTCAGGAGCTTGTCTTCCTCCCTCCGAGCACAGGATGGGCAGATAGCACTGGGAAGACCAGGGGAACCTCATTTGCCATGCAGGAATGACAATTTAAATGGGGAAGCAAACATTTAAGCAGGAAAGTAAAAGATGTGTGACCCTCAGCAGCCGCGGGATGCCAATCAAGAGGATGCCATCCTTGCTCCATGCTCCCAGCAGGCTTTGGGGTGCACCCAAAGAAGTCAGAATGCAGGTCACAGACAAGAAGGAGCAGCAGCAGTCTGTCAGGCTGGAGAGACTGCAGGAACAGATTCCAGTCTGTGCCAAGCTGTGGAGTCTGGGAGGCTGAGGAGGGAACAAGAGCCCTTCCCTGCGGTCCCGCTTGAGTCTTAGAGGCTGGAGCAGTGGCAGCCTGGGTGAGGACAAGATAATCCTCCCTCCCACTAATGGCCTGAGACCAGCCTCCCCAGCCAGGAGGCGGAGTCTGAATTTTTCTTTCTCTTCTTTATCTGATAAACTCCAAAATGCGGGCTTCCAGATTTGTTATATAGAGTGAGGTGGGTTTTGATCAGCTGAATGTGTATGTATGCAAATAAGGTGAAAAATAGGATCAATCAGGTGAGAGCTTCCAATGGTGGGGGAGGAAGCCTGCCAAAAATTGAGGGTGTTCTCAGTTAGGCTATGATCTTTATGTTCTCTCCCTCGTCCTCTGTGCTGCAAGGGATGCAGGGAGGTGGGGAAATCCCCTGCAGTTTGTTGAGCTTGTTTCAGAGTTGAGCTTGCTGTTTGCTTGTCCCAGGCTGCTGAGATGAAAGACCCAGAGCGGTGGTGACCTGCGGGCTGTCAAAAGCAACCTGTTTCTCAGGGGGTTCTGGGGTGGGTTCCGGGGACTTTGTGTGCTTTGTTCCCTTGCTGCCACAGCAACTGCCAGAAGTAGGCACCTGGATGTTAGCAGGCAGCAGGCCTGTTCACTTGTCACTGGGGACCTTACAATCCATTGTAGTCACCTACTGTCAACACAGTCCACCCAGGCCTCTTGCCTTCAGGGTTTCTGAGGCCATTTCTACCCTGGTCACCAAGGTGGCAGAACATTTAAGAGGTGGAACAGAGGGAACAGCGATTAGGTCACCGGGAGCATGCACTCAGGACAGATGCAGTGTCCTGCAAGTGGGCTGCAGAAGGAGCGTCCTGTCTCAGAGTGTCACCATGGCGCCATCTGCTATGATGGCTGTAGGGAGGAGCCTCTTGACAGAGCTGGTGATGCTGGGACTTTGTCCTTGATTTCATCCTCAATACTGTAAGATACATCTTTTTAATCTGGGGTTTTTCTTAAGTTTTAAAAATTATTTTATTGGCCGGGCAGTGGTGGCGCACACCTTTAATCCCAGCACTCAGGAGGCAGAGGCAGGCGGATCTCTGTGAGTTCGAGGCCAGCCTGGTCTACAAGAGCTAGTTCCAGGACAGGCTTCAAAGCTACAGAGAAACCCTGTCTCGAAAAACCAAAATAAAAAAAATATTTTATTGTTTTTTTATCTGTATGGGTATTTTGCCCACATGTAAGTCTGTGCATCATCCACTCTAGTGCCAGAGGAGGCCAGCAGAGGACATTGGATCCCCTGGAACTGGAGTTAGAGATGTTTGTGAGCTGCTGTGTGGGTGATGGGGATCAAATCTGGGTCCTCTGCAAAAGCAGCCAGGTTTTTTTTTTGTCTTTAATATTTATTTATTTGTGTGTGTGTGTGTGTGTGTGTGTGTGTGTGCATTTACACATACAGGTACATGAATGAGTGGAGGTTGGGGGGGTTAGGTCTCTTCTTTTTCCCTGTTGAATTCCAAGGAACAAACTTATTTCATCAGGTTTGGCGACAAATGTCTTCACCCACTGAATCCTCTCACTAGTCTCAGCTAGTCTTGATCCAGACGCAGAAACTTTGCTTATAGCCATGAAAAATAGACTACGGTCACACACACACACACACACACACACACACACAAAACTCTATGATTTTTTTTCACACTTAGTAGTTTAACTTTTTTCCTTGAGAACACATGCACAGATCAGTTTCAGCTTCAGCGCCCCCCTCTCTCTCAATTTTGCTATGCATCCAGGCTGACCTAGAACTTGGGATCCTTTCTCTTCAGACTCCAGGTTCAGGGTGCTGGGCTAGAGGATTTGCAAGGAAGGAGTGAGAACCTGGGATACCAGCTGGGACGATCCCGGAAGCAGAGTTGATTCTGAAAGTCTGGGTAGTGTTTGTGGGGAGGATAGGTGGGCTATGCTCCCAGGCAGGCGACCGGCGGGGTCTGAGGTGCAGAAGCTAATCAAGAGGCAGGTGTGTCCACATTCTCTGATAACAGTGAAATGGAGGTGCTAGAACGCATTATCTGGCACTGTGTAGGATGGGGGCTCATCTCTGCTTCCGAGGTGGTATTTTCCTTCCCCCTACCCCCTACCTCTCTCTCTCTTCTTCTTTTTTTAAATAAAAATAACTACGAAGAGTTCAAGATGCCTTTCTTTCACGACGTCTCAGCACTTAGGTCCCAGCAGCACATCGGTGGCAAAGAATGTCCCCTGTCACTGTGGCTGCTTGCCTTTATTTGAAGTGTCTGGCTGAGCTATCTCCCGGTGACATGCTTCTTTCAGAGCGAATTATTCATCCCCCACAAGCCCAGCCTCCCCCAGTCTGGACTCTGTTTGTCCCTGCAGGTGTGAAGACAGGCTCGGCCTTTGTGCGCTAGGCGCTTGTCCCCCTCCCGCCATCCCCCTCTTGGATCCTCTCCTCGCTCCGGTTCCGCAGTGTGCAGGGCTGATGGCCCCTGTCATCGAGGCAGAGCTGTGCAGCCTCCAGCCCGCCTCTAATCTCCCCCTTCACAAAGGGCAGTTCTGTCACTCAGAGGGACAGCAGGCAGACCTGGATCCGGGGCCATGTGTTATTACAGGAAGCAGTCTAGCAGAAGCAACCATGGCCTTCCACATGGTGCCCTGGGAGGCAGGGGGTCTGGACAGGGTAGAGGGAGCGGAGCCACCCTGACCCACCCAAGTCGAGGAGCTGAGCTAACTTTGGACGTGGCACAGAAAGTGTCCAGCCTCGGTTGTGCAGGAAGGCTGTCTCAGATCATCCTCTGAAAACTAAGAGGAGCTTTAAAAGAAGATCAGCACCCTTAACCCCAGACGCCAACATCCTCCACTTCTGCCTCTGGGTCCATGGCAATGAACGGTGGATACATGGAGACAGGGACACAACGAACAAGCTGTGAGTGGCCAGGTACCTGGAGGCGAGTGACATTGTCCCTTAGAGTCTGTCTCTTCTTCCAATAGTGAAGCACACATCAGTTGCTCAGGAAAGCCTTGAAGTTGTATCCAGCAGGCGTCCACTGTCTGCACTGCTGGGCTCACAGGCATTGCGACTTCTGCAAATAGGCTTCTCCCACCTGCCCAGTGTGTGGAAGTCTATGACCAGCGTTACTAATAGAAAGATATGCAGATTTTCCATGCGGACTTGAACCCAGTTCAAGGTCACCCCAGGGCGGAGTTGGGCAGTGGCCTACAGGTAGCACAGGAGAGGGAGCGGAGGAAGCGGTCCAGTGGCACTGGCCTCTTAACACTCCACTGCACCTGAAGCACGCACATCAGTGACCTCAGCTGCATCCATTCCCTGACCTCTGGAGACTTTCAGACTTGAGAACTCAGGGACTCTGAGCAGATGTCTACTGAATTTAATTCCCAGCCTCGGCTTCTCCTTCTCTCTCTCTCTCTCCCTCCCTCCCTCCCCCTTCGTCCCTCCTTCCCTTCTTTCCCTGTTCTTAGTTTTTTGAGATCAGGACTCACTTTGTAGCCTAGGCTGGACTAGAACTGACTATGTAACCCAGGTTGACCTCAAACTTATCCACTTCTCTCAGCCTTCCAAGTGCTGGGATTACAGGTACAAGAGGCCACTCTTAGCCCATCTCTCCATCTGTAGCACCAACTAGATGAAAATAAAAGGGTGGTGTCTGTCATCTCCTGCGTGGGTACAGAAAGGGGACTCCTAATAAAAGAGAAGATTCCATCACAGGAGCTCTGTCGACAGCTTCTTCCTTCTGATCCATATGGTGTGTAGTCTCCGGGGCTAAATTTTCTCCTGGTTGGCCTGGCTCAGGGCGCAGCTGAGTTAACTGAGGCAAGCAGGCCTGGGCTCCCCGAGCCTGTTAGAGCCTGCGTTGGTCCCTAAACAAGGGGGTCCTCCCGAGAACCCCTGTGAGTCAGGAGCTGGCCTCTGGAAGAGCAGGTGCAAGCACACATTCTGGGGTCCTCACTGTAAACTAATCCACACAAGCAATTGGGAACAGAAAGTGCTTCCTGTCCCAGCCTGGGACAATGGACAATAAGCGCAGCCTGCTGGTCCTGGCGAGCCAGGTCCTGGAGGCTTCAGGAAAGCATCCCCCACCCACACACCTGCCTAGTATGAAGCCCTCTGCATTGTTTCTGGCTGGAGGCCAAGGAGGGCTTCCTTTCCTGGGGAATCTGTAGCTTTCAGGGCCAGACTCTGAGGCCCAGCATTCCTCCTCAGCCATGAACTTCCCAGGGAAGGAGAGTTTGGAAACACGGCATGAGCCACTCCCTCTGTTCGGTTTTGTTCCACAATATTCTGGAAACCATGAGGTGCGCTTGCTAGAACAGGTTTTCAGAGGAACAGCAGTGACACGGAGCAGAACACAGCTCAGCTCAGGCCCGTGGTCCTCCTTGTCCAGCCGGAGCTTCAAGGACAGCAGGATAGATGCATAGACTCCAGGAAAGGCTTGCAGATAGGGACCAGAGGCAGGCTGGCCAGTGAAGGCTCAGGATGGACACGTCTAACGGCACCAGGCAGAAACATTATAAGAGTTGCTGAGCCAAAGGACAGTGATCCTGAAAACGAGTTTTGGGCCTGATGGACAGAGATGGGCTGGGAAGGTGGCTCCTCGGTGAGGTATGAGAGCGCCTTGAATCATATCAGGGCTCCCATGGGATCTGAGGCTGATACAACGGCTGCAGTTTAACGCCTTTTGTTTTGTTTTTGAGGCAGGTTCTCTTGTAGCCCAGGCTGGTCTCACTTGCGGGGTAGCCAAAGATGACCTTGAACTTTTGGTTCTCCTGTCTCTGTCCTGAGGGCTGGGAAGGCGTGCATGTATTTACCGAGTCTAGTTTATACCTGGGGATCAAAACCAGAGCTTCATGTGCACTAAACAAGCACTCAACCAGTTGAGCTACGGCCCCAACCCTGTGGTTTCACGTTCACTACTTTTGTTTGTTTGTTTAGTGTGTGTGTGTGTGTGTGTGTGTGTGTGTGTGTGTGTGTGTGTGTGTGTGAATGATCACACCACAGTACTCTGTGGGAGTCAGAGGTCAACCGGCAGGAGGCAGTCCCAGAACTGAACTCAGGTCCTCGGGCTTGGAGTCAAGTGCCTTTACCCACTGAACCATCTTGCTGTGCCCCTGGGGTTTGACTCTGACAGATGACTGAATGTCCTTGAGTGCACACACCAACTGCAGGATCTCTGGAATCTATAAGCAAACGCATCAGGGCATGCTGATGTCTGATCTTTGAAAGACTAGTAGACGGACCCTTTTCTCTTTTGCATTGCTAGGGATAGAAGCATAATCGGCCAGCACCTGCTGCCAGAAGCACCCATCCTAGATTTCTCAAAGAAGAAAGAGCTCCCATCTAGTTATAAGAAACAGGAAGCCTTCGGGCAACTCTCTGTGGCTTTCTCCCTCTTCTGAGGGGCAGGGAAGGCCAAAGGAACTGCTCCAGTTCTGGACAAGACAGTGGGTAGGCAGTCTCTGGTCCTGGAGGCCTTGCAGCCTGGGTCAGCTGGTGCATGCATAGAGAGGCAATAGATGTAACTTTGGTCCTCAAAGTATACCTTGCTAGACACTTAGATCTATGGCTATTGGAACTGTCATGGGTGAGGCAGGCAGCTCAGACATGCTGGCGATGGGGTGGATGGTGGAGGCTGTGGGCTCCTTTTCTTTCTCTAGTCATGTTTCTCTGCCCTCTAGGGAGATCCTGTGTGAAGGGCTAGTGCTTCCTGCTCCTCCCCAGGTCACTAATGAACCACTCTCTCTCTTTTTCCCTTTTCCAGGATTGGGCCATGGAATCAAAGCCGCTGCAGTGACTCAGGCGTTTCCCATTGCCCAATTCTCGCATCCTCTACTCTCAGCGCCCAAGCTTTTCACGTCCTATTTGAAACTGATAGGAAACCCTCTCATTGTTTCACAACATGGATATTAGCACCGATGAAGGAAGCGCTCCATCAGATAATCAGCCTGCAGCGAGCTGGCTTCCAGCACCAGCTAGCTACCCGGACTCACTTCTCCACTTCCCAGGACCCCAGACTCAACACACCCCTGTTCAAGACAGGTAGGGGCTTCTGGCCAGGAGACACTGGAGCTTGGGTCCTCCCACCTCCCACTCCCATTTGAAGAGAGGGGGGGGGCAGGCTTCTCTTTCTCCAGGGTTCTCTGAGGGACAAGGCTCTCCATCACTTGTAGACATTTGCTAGCCTTGTCCCCATACCCTCAGCACTTTTTTCAGCTTATCCATCAAACCCTGGGACCCCCTAAAGACATCTTAGGGTCCCCTTCCCTTCTTGCAGTTCCCATTGATATGGTTCTAAGCCTGGTGCTGTGTAAGAGTCCCCTTGTACAAAGGGTTCTGCTGCTGAACACCACTGGAGCTGCTCAGAGCTAGGGCGAGAGCCTTTGCACGTTGTCTAGGGCAGGTGTTTTATTTTGCATTTAGGTATTGCTGGTGCGCTGATAAAAACATGACTCTAGACTGTCAGCACACAGGCCTCGGTCTCGCAGGCACTGCATAACCTTCTGGGTGACCAAGTGGCTGTCAGCCTCTTCCCCCGAGTTACAGATGAGGACCTGGGTGTCAGGGAGGGTATATATTTTTCTCAGATTCACAAAGCCCAATTTTGAGGACAACAGGCTTTTCTTCCACAGTCTGTGGTCCGTGGCAAAGGTCTCAGAAGACACCAATCAGGTGGGGCCAGCTCTTGGACTGGGGCTGAGGTGGTGGGAGGAAAAACAGCAGAGGGGCTACCCATCACACCATTCTGAATTCTGCTAGGAAGGGATTCCCTCTCAATAGTTTCTGTCCCATTTTTCAGAGCAAAAGTGGCAAATTCCTGGTTAAAGATGCCAGCTCATCCAGGCATTAGCTGTTTGCAAGGGGATGGCTGTCCTCAGACCCCATGGTCTTAAGCATTGGCTCTGGTTCTGGCATCTTAGCTAACCACAGCACCACTCCATGAGCATCTGCCAAGAGTCAGGCACTTATGTACACTATTTATTGCTGATCTGCAAAATAACTCACGCACAAGGTGAGTTCTGTGGGCAGCTCACAGTTGCAAGAGCACAGCCCCGAGAAGCTGCATGACCTGCTGGCAGCACACAGCAGAGCACAGTAGATGGCGGGAAGGTCACTGATGTCGATGGGACGCCTCTTGCTAGCTCAGTGCCTCAGCAGTTTGGGCGTTCAGAGAGAGGACTGGGGGCCTCACCAAGTTTGGATTCAACAGCTTAGGCAATATGTTCCCTAGTTCCAAATATCCTGGCAGGCACCATGAGTCCACGACTAAGACAACCAAGAGCTTAGTGCAGCCATCTTTCAACGAGAGAAGAGGAAGCAGTAACCAACATGGCCCTCACCTGTTCTCAGAGTTGGGGGTGGGGGGAGCTGGCACATGGACACCAGCCTTATTTAATTTGAAGGCTCCTGAATATTCTCACGACCTCAGCAGCACCTGGCCTCATGTTCTCAGGAGACTTGGGGCTGTCCTGGATGACTGTTTCACCCCAGTTCACAGTCCCAAGTTCCTGGGAGACAGTCTCTCTCCTCCACTCTCAGTGAGACACTGCACAGGGCCTGGGGCCTGGAAGTTTCTCTGGTTAGTTGCTCTGCCAGGCCCATCAGCAGAACCTCCTCTCCGTGGCCTCTTTCTCTTCAGCACGAACCCTGTGGGACTTCTCTTTACTGAACACCTACTGTGTGCTAGAGGCTGGACCGAGTTCTTGACCCATGTAGTTTCTCTGAAGTTCGCCGTTGTTCAGGAGGGAGGGTGCTCCACTTTTCCCGTGGAACCCTCAGCGTGCTGCAGTCTGCTGGTGAGGGTGTGGCTGCTGCCTATGGCCTGGCTTCTGTGGGCCGGCTCTCAAAGGTTCAGCATCACACGGGGTGTGGCCTTCGGTGGGTCTCCTGGACTACTGCTGTCTGGTTCTCACAGTGCACAAAACAGCTTTGAGGCCAGACCCCAGATATCACTGCCACGATACGGAAAGCTGTTTGGTTCTGACTGCCGCTTCCTCAAGCAGCCAGCACCGAGCAAGAGTAAATCTCTGCCTCCTGGGTTGTTGAAGGCCATGGGTCTGCTCTCCTGGGCTCCTGGGTGGGGTACATGGACTGAAAGTGGGCCAGGCTTGAGGGGCTCCAGGTCCATTTATAGCCTTGTTTATCTAGGAACCATCGTCCGAGCAGCGACCTCACAAAGGAATCTTAGTGACACAATTCGTTGGTAAATTGAGAACTTCCTGTCTTTGTTGGGATAGGGTGGGGATGAACAGGAGGTAGTTTCGGGCTCTTAATGAGATGATGTATTTTTTTAATTAAAAAACTTATTTATTATTTATGTGTGTGTGTTCAAGAGCGTGTTCACATGTGTGTGTGTATGATCTGGGGTGTTGTATGCTCGTACCACAGCGCTTATGTGGAGTTCCAAGAACAACTTCTTCTTATTCCACAGTCCCTCGAGTTAGGTTCAGGCTGTTAGGTTTGGTGGCGCCTTTACCTGCTGAGCCGTCTTGCCGATCTGTGAGATGAGGCATTTTTAAAATCCCAAAACAGTGTGTCCAGTGCAGTGTACCTATTCCGAAACAAAAAGTCACCACCGTGAAAGGGACCCCACCCTACATCAGACTCAACACGGGCAACACTGTCTTATTGTCATTACATCATGTGATGGTAAAACCCGTGTGACTCAGACACAGCGCGTGGCCCAGGAGGTGCAGGTGGTAGTCTTCTGTGTGATTAAAGGGTTTTCTGGCACCGCATCTGTTTAGCACGGGGGGGGCCTGGCAGAGAGTCCTGGTCCAGAGGGTGTGGAGTCAGGCAAGATGGGGTTGGGGACAGGAGCACCCTTGCAGCTCAGTTGAACACAGGCTGTCTCACTCTGCAAAGAAGACTGGGCAGTGAACTAGTCAGAAAATAAATTAAACTCGTGGGAAAAGGGCTTTTAATTTAATATATTTATTTAAGATAGGGTCTCGCTATGTAGCCCTAGCTGGCTTGGAACTCTGAGATCTGCCTGCCTCTGCCTCCTGAGTGCTGGAATTAAATGCATGTATCACCATACCCAGACATCCCAGCAAGGGGCATTGGAACCAGGAGACTCTGTGTTTGCATCCCAGCTTGGCTGCAGGCATTTAAGCTAAGGTGGGGAATTTTCATTTTCTGGCCTCCACAAGGTGCCAACCGATGCTGAGTGGTGGGGAGTAGTAAGTCTGGGGAGAGACCGGCTCCATCACCTCCAGGTGGCCGATCACAATTCCTGAGGGCCAGGATCTTCAACTTCAGAATAGGTTGGTACCTCCCTAGTACAAGGTCACAGTGACATTGGAAGCTGAGGGGCCTTGACGTGTGATGGTTCTGGCCCTAGACAGATTCTTCCCACCTGCTTTTGAATTGGTCCCAGTTTCCCTTTCCGCTAACAACAGCTGACATTCGTCGAGTGTCTGTTCTGGGCCAGGCTTTGTTTCAGTAATTTTAGAGGTAATAATTCACGTCATCCCACAGCCCTGGACAGAGTTTCACTGTCTCCGGGGCACAGAGGACAAAGGGAGGCGAGTGATTCGCTCCAGAGCCCCTCAAGCAGGTCAGCAGCAGATCCAGGGGTTCACCTAGTCTATCTGACTGCCAGGGACTTGCTCAAGAGAGACCCAAGATGTAGGCGTGCAGACTGGCTGGCTGGATAAGCCCCCACATCCAGTGCATCCCCTCTGCAATTGGCAGCAAAGCCAGGATGCCCAGTGCAGCCTGGCTGAGATCCTAACGCACTTGTGGGCTCAGATACTTGAAACGTACCCTTTGCTCTTGCCAATATCATCTGCTGAGCCTCTGCAGGCTCCATTCAAACAGCCTCTGGGAAGCCAGTTGCCACCTGTGGCACCCACAAGGCCCTGGATCCTAGAGCTCATGATTGACACAAAGCAACGTGACTGGGAGGTCAACACAGAGAAGAAGCATACAGAAGTCAAGAGTGGTAGCTCTACCCTCATCCCATAACCAAGGCGGTGACTTCCGCGACTGACCTCTGACCTCTTCTTTCCTGATTCTTAACAGGAAGTCACTCGAGATTACCAGAGAGCAACTCCGACGCAAAATTGCTCTGCTTATTGTGACTAGACCTAGAGACACTATTTATATCAATGAGAAATGGGTTAGAAGAATTGCATCCAAAAAGAGAGTGCATGAATGAGACAATTGCAGGAGTCCTCTCTTCTCATGTGGGGCTCAGGGATCAAACTCAGTTCTTCAGTCTTGCCAGAAAATGCCTTTGCTTGCTGAACTATCATGTTTACCCTCTTTCCCCATTTTTTGGGAGCCAAGGATGGAACCCAGGGACTTGCCCATGCTAGGTCAAGGCACTGTTCCACTGAGCCCCTCCCAACCACTTTTCCCTGTTGACTGTATTTTTGAGACAGCTGGTTCTCCAATTAGGTTTTTATCTCACCCTCCTTCCAAGAACAGAGTGGGCAGAAAGCAAAGAAAAACTAAACAAGGAGAAGTTTGGTTGTTTTTTTTTTTAAAGATTTTGTTTTAGTTATGTGTACATGTGTTTGTTTGAGTGTGTGAGTGTGCCTGTGTGAGTTTATGTGTACCATCAGCACACAGGAGCTGGAAGAGGCCGGAAGAGGGCATCTTATCTCCTGGAACTGGAGTTACAGGTACTTGTGAGCAATCATGCGGGTGCTGGGAACAGAGCCTGGGTCCTCTCCAAGAGTAGCACATGCTCTTAACTGCTGAGCCGTCTCTCCGGCCCCAAGGAAGAGTTTCATTTGCCACCATGGCAGTCAATCCAAATAGGTAGGTAGAACTTTCTAGAGTTTAGTGGCAGCAAGATGCTGACCAACGGAGGTTCCAAGTATTACAGCGCTAAGCTCAGAGAGCTGGAGGAGCAAGGCTGCAGGTCTTTGGCCTCTGGTAGTCATCAAAGGCTGAAACGAGGCTCCCTCTTGCAGCTGATGCAGCTGGTCCCCGAGGCAAGAGCAGGAGAAGCCTCTCTCGGAGGAGTGAGACTCCTTGTCTGTGGCAGGTCTGCCAAGGGTCTGTCTCTGGTAGGACTTAGGCACTATCTGCCTCTTCAACAAGTGTCTAGGAGCCAAGGACCAAGAAGCTGGACTGGAAAACAAACAAACAAGCAAGCAAACCAGTGTGTGTGAGTGTACATGTATGTGTGCACACAGGCACAGGTGTGTATCCATGTATGCGTATATGAATGCGTGTGTACGTGTGCGTGTACATGTATGTGTGCACATGCACACTCTGTTATAAAAAGCCTGGTGGGAAGATTATTGGTAGGATGCCGTGGCCATGTCTATCTCAACATGTGGTCAGGTCCACCTCTCTTCATTTGTGACCTGGTATGGTTACTGTCCCCTCCATGCGGACTCTTCTTTTTGTTTTGTTTTGGTTTTGCTTTAGGCAATATTATTGTATTATATAAGCACTTTACAGTGTCATCCCATCATTAAATATAAGGGTGTGTGGGCTAAAGAAATTATTTCTTTGTTCACATCCATAATGTCAATGCTCTCCAAATACTATAGGGTGACAGCAAGTGAGAAGTGGGGAAGGAAGAGGAAAAGTGGGAGTCAGGTTTTCCCAGCTAAGAACTTCACTGCCGTGAGGAGGTGAGAAAGCATAGAGTTATTTTTGTTGTCTTTTCATTGTTATACTGTGTTTAGTCATGCTCACGACAGCAACCCAGCAGCTACTTCAGAGCCTAGAATTCAGATGCTCTCCTCTGTGCAAACAATGCATTTACAAACATGCTTATTCTTTTACACGGCAATCTCGCAAAGACTAGTAAAGACTAGAAGGGGGCACTCCTAGTATATTTGTTTGCAATGTTTCAAGGTAAATACGTTGCCATGGTGACTAAGCTCTAGATTCAACAGAACACCTTAAACTTAAAAGTTTCTTTCTTTTTTTTTTTAAAGGCAAAGAAATAAACATCACCAGAGAAAAAGATTAATTAGAGCTTAGATATAAACTAAATCAGTAGTAACTAAATTATTTATAGAGATCTAATAAAAAACAAAAACAGTTGCTGGCCTGTTTTGAGGGTAGTCAGTGCCACCCTCCCTTCAGGAGTAGGAGCTGTGGCCCCTCTCTGAGGTCCCGGTCAAAAAACCCTTAAGAGTTCCTTTGTTTGTTGCAAGCTGCCACCCATTTAAGAGACACTTTAACCCAGTGGCTCGCAACCTTCCTAATGCCGCACCCCTCCAGTGCAGTTCCTTGTGTTGTGGAGCCCCAAACCATGAAATTATTTTCTTTGCTACTTCATCACTGTAATTTTGCTGCCATTATGAATCTTAATGTAAATCTCTGTTTTCCAGTGGTCTTAGGCCACCCCTGTGAAGAGGTCATTTGACTCACAATGGGTCATGACCTACAGGTTGAGAAGCACTGCTTTAACCATTTCTAGGCAATAAAGAGTTCACTTTTCACTATGTGGATGCGGAAACTCTTTTACTCTTTCATGCCAGACTCCTTATCTGTAAAACGGGGAGACTGGAAACCCCTCCACAAGGGTACTGGTGAGCAAAAAGCCTGGCTGTATAGTGTGCAAAGGGCAGAATGAGGCTTGCAGTTTCCCGCTGCAAACTGAGTTCCATTGGAATTATTTGTAAAACATGGAAACTACTTGTTAAAACGCCCCCTAGGGGCTGCAGGGCAACAGCAAAGCTTCAGAAACCATGGTCAGGTGAGCACAGATCTCTATTATGACCCTGAACACTAGCCTGGCCCCAAGGTCCACATGGGAAGAGCAGGATGGTCAAGCAACAGCCTGTCAGTCACCCTGGTGGCTTAGGCACGCTGGATGGGATCCCTACTGTGTAGGCTATAGGACATCTGGGTCCCTTGGATACAGGAAGCTTTTGGGTACCAGAAACCAAAGCTTCCCTCTGGTCACTTTCATTGGCACCTGTGGGTATGTCTGCTGTTTTACTGTCTCAAAGCTAACAGGAAAAGCCAAAGATTCAGAGGCATTGGTCAGGCCTAAGGATGGACTAACAGGCAGGCAGGAGACAGAGCAGACCAATCACTTAGTGCCCAGAACGGGCATGGTAGCGGGGTCTGATCCCAGGCAGCCTGCACGCAGTGAGGGTAGATCAGCATCAACCACAGCTCAGCCTCTCGTGCCAATGAAGAACCGTGTTTGTACCAAGCTCAGGCGAGGGGAAAAGTGGCCCCAGGAGCTCACGGACGCTTGTGATTCGAAAGGTTAAAAGAAAACTGTCGAAATGGTTTGAAGCAGTTGCTGCTGGGATGGGGCAGAGTTGTGCTGTAGCTACTATGGCTGCTGTGTAGCTTGTAGAAGCTTCTGTGGAATGTTCAAAGTATGGAGACACCATGCCTGTCTGAACCAGGTGCTTGATGTTCAGTTCAAGGCCGTGGGCACAAGGAAGTGTGTAAAAGCGGTCAGTGAGGGACTCAAATTGCTCTACCCCAGCATCTTAGATTATGTAAAGGAAAAGCAAACATTTGAGCCAGACAACCCTGGAAAAGTTGGGTCATTTTACCTGTCCTGGTTTGTTTGTTTTTGTCTTGGAGGTATTAGAACTGTGTCCCCAGGCCTAACACATGCTAGGCAAGGACTCTACCACTAATCAGTGTCCCAGCCCCTAGTTTATTCCTTTGATTGGACATTGTCCTCAATGTAAACCAACTCTATCACATGGCAGCCCTGAAGACCCTCCTAATACAGCTCAGTCTGCATCCCTTTCTGACCTGGGAGTTGCCAGTGTCCTCTATTGGATTAGGGAGAAGAGACAAGGTTGGTGGAGGGGGCACTGCAAGATGTAGGGGAGGGTGTAGGTGCAGAGATGGGGTGTACGGTGCACAGAGGGGGTGTACGGTGCAGAAGGGGTTGTGAGATGCAGAGATGGGGTGTATGGTGCACAGAGGGGGTGTACGGTGCAGAAGGGGTTGTGAGATGCAGAGATGGGGTGTATGGTGCACAGAGGGGGTGTACGGTGCAGAAGGGGTTGTGAGATGCAGAGATGGGTGTAAGGAGCACAGAGGCTGCTCTTAGCAGTCTCAGCTGGGGGAGTCTATGACCCCTTCAACTCCTCAGAGACCAATTGCAACAGTTCTGTGAATCAGATGGCTCAGAACCTTCCTGACAGAGTTCCAAGAGTTCACAGCATGCTGGACTGCTTAGCTAGGGGCACTGCCTAGAGAGACACTGCTGGCTGGGGAAGGTGGGGATGGTGGGGCTCTTGGACTGTCCATATTGAGACTGGCTTTTTGACAGTGGTCGTGGGCTTCCAGCCAGCTAGATGCAGCTGGGCTCCAGGGGCAGTAATCAAGAGCATGGCGACCTTGCCCGCTTACTAAAGTCTGTTAGCAGGAAGTATTCCAGAAGCACCTGCTTCCTGAGGCCTACAGAAGCTCCAGGACCATCTGGAGGTGGCAACCATGCCGTGGCAGCTAGGGTTAGGAAAACGGCAGAGTTCTGATCAATTGCACAGTGATGGGTTCTGTCATGGTACCTCAGACACTGTGAGCTCACCAGCTCTACTCAGACATCCCTGGAACATGGGCATACTCACTAGCACACACTCAAACACACAAGTCACACGTGTCTTCACATGTACACATGCTATACCACACACCTTCACACACACACACCCCCTAGGCACATATACAACACCACACAATACCACACATGTGCACACCACATATACACCACACATGCATACAACACTGCACATTCACATAGACACTATCAGTTTCACACGCAGCACACATTTACACAGACATACTCTCCCAGCTTCTTCCCTTGTATGCATACCCCTGTATCACACCACATACACCATACACAAGCACAATGACACAGAAGTCTACAAACACACATACACACACTGGCCCCTGGTATAGGCCTAGAAAGTCAGCTTTTCCTCTGGACTTCAGCCTCCCTCCTCAGGTTTGACTGGGGAGATCATCTTAGGCCTTAGCCATGGGCCGGCAGTCTCTGCGTGGGCTGCAGTGCTATGGAAGTGGACCTGGGCCAGGCCTCGAGGCTGAATACCAGGCATTCCACAGCACTGTAGCCTGAGAGGTTTGTCTCTCCCCGCCTCAGACTCCTTTGGTAAAGAATGGACCTGACCAGCGGCCCACACTTCCCACAGGTGAAGTTCAGAACGATGCCAGTGCAGAAAAGAGAAGGTGCTTATCTTAAAAACTGTTGACAAATCAAAGCACCCCAAAGCTTGCTAGTAAAAGTCATGCGTGTTCTTCCAGACTTTTCTGGAAATCACAGTTGGTCAGTTCTCACAGAAGCCTTTCCTTTGGAGGCCAGCTGCAAAGCAGAGGGAATTAAAGACCGGAGAAGTTAGGTCACTCTTGGGATGTCAACCAGCCAGCTGGAGTCAGAGTTCTCCCGGGGGACCCATGTGACAAGAGCCAGGGTATTGCCCATCAGCTGGCTCCAGGGCATGTATGCTGGATGGGGTCAGGAAGCACAGGCTGTGGTTTTGGTTGTGGTGCGGGTATGGTCACTGGAAACTGGGGGGCTATGTGTAACTTCAGTCCACACAGCCTATCCAGCTGGAGAGGCTTCAGTGTCTCCATGGCTCCAGGGTGGCGGGCCTGGGAGATGTAGTGGCGCCGTGGGTGGAGTGGTGCCCAGGGGAGGGTGGAGGCAGCACCATGGGGCAGTGCCCAGCTTGGACCCTCCGGGGACTTCCCGAGATCTTGCTCTGGCCACCACCCACCCTGTGCAGGTCCCCAGAACTTGAGGGCTGCCTCAGAACAAAGCGTTCTGCAGGAATTCCGGCCCGCAGTGCATTGTGGTGCTAGGCACACTGCCAGCCACAGCTCCACCGGCAGGCTCACACTGTGGAGCCAAAGGCTGTGTGGATCCCTGACTCAGCTACCCATAATTCCACAGCTGCTTCCACGCTCGCCTCCTCTCTTCCCTTCCTGTTCTCCTCTGGCTTTTCCTGGACCACTGCCAGCAAGGGCACGAGGGCAGCTTCCTGGTGCCCGACTTGGGACTGCTACGGCGAGAGTTTCCTTCCTGAACATCACATCTGCTGGTTCTCCTCCTCTGTGGTCCTGAGAAGCCAGGCAACAGCTGGGTGCCCAGGAGGGGCCCATCCTCAAGTGGCCAGGCACAAGACCCCAAGACTCCATCAACATGAGGATGGGTTGTGGGAACCAGGACTGTCTTCTGGGCTGTACAGCTACTATAGGGCCACAGTGACCTTCAACACTAATCACCCTTGTAACTACTCCATCTTCCTCTTGAATGTAACTGCCACCAGGTCTCAGGCTCCTTGCCCCCTCACTCCTGGTGCTTCTAGACTTTCTCTTCAGCCAGTAGGATACTATGTGGTCAGAATCCCCCTTCTGATCCACCTTTCCAGGGTCCCATGTAGCTCAGGGGAAAGCTGAGTACCTTCCACCTTCCCCTGGGCCATCAGCTTCCCCACGTCCCCCAGCCTATCACATGTAACTGCCTCGGGGCCTTTGCATAGCAAACACATCTGCTTCAGGGCCTTTGCACAGCACGTCCTGCCTCAGAACTCGATATGTTCATTTACTTTTCTGTTTCTTTGAAACAGGGTCTCAGCCCAGGTTGGGTTCAAACATGTGCAGAACCTTCCTGCCTTATCCTTCCAAGTTCTGGGGTCATAGACAGACATCAAGTCTCCTGGCCTACCTCGAGGGGATTGCACGGCGGCTGTCTTTTCCTGAGGCACGTCTACTGAGAGTTCAGGAGTTCGCAGTAGCACCCCCGCAGCTGTCGCTGTGGATAGGCACTGTCAGGGACAGTTATACGCTGCCTGTGGGAGGTTCTGTAGGCTGGCAGGATGGGTTCGAGGACTCCTGAGGTATTGCTGGCAATACTGTGGTACTGTGTCTCTAAGGCCTCAGTAGCAAGCCCTTGGACCACCATTCATTTCTTCTCTTTCTAACTCCTCCTGACTCCCCCCACCCTGCTGGGAGCCTAAGCACCTTAGCCTACACTGAACAATAAGATTTGACTGGCTCTAGAGGTCATTGTAGTCATAGTTGGTCCATGCCCTGACTTGTCCTGCTCATAGCCACACTTTTAGAGACAAGGTTAGCCAAAGATATCCCTGTTCCTGATGACCTCCAGGCTGAGTAGACAGAAGGGCTGGGGCTGCTGCAGCCATCTTGTTCCAGGAGGAAAGCGAAGCCACCATAGAAGTGAGCCGAGAGGGGGAACTGAGCTGAGCAAAAGGAATGGTGTTTAGGTGTCTCTTGACTTGGGCAAAATGTGTCCAGATTTCCGCTGCCCATCAGTTTAGAGAGCTGAGCTGGTCAGGACAGGCTCTGTTGCCTGATTCGGAGAGCTATTGACCTGGAATGTGTTGTGGGGTGGAGGCTCTGAAATTTCTTCCTTGACCCCTGCCTTCTCTTCCATCAACAGCAGGACACACCATGCTTGCTTGATTCTGCTCTCCCCTTGGGACTTATCTTCTGTGCTCTCTGACTCCTGACGGCACGCGTGTTGGTCCAGCCTCCAGGGAACAGAATACAGGTCACCCAAGTTTGAACACATCACTCGACATTGGCCACGTTAATGGCAAGGGCATCATTAGTGATCCCGGGCAGTTGCCATGCTGATGAAGCATGGGCTTGGTTAGCTGGGAGCTCCCATAGCCCCCATCCCTTCTCCACCCTGACCTCTCCCCCCGACTTTGCCCAGGGTTCTGCTCGTCAGTCTCACGAAGAACCTGCAGCCATAGTGACCAGAGATGAATCAAGTTTTGGCCTGAAAATCCACTTCCCTCAAGCTGGACTTACCCCTCCCCTAAGAAGTCTTCCCTGACCACCAGCCCCTTTGATTCCAGTCTTCCCCACCCCTGCCAACACACATCAGCTAGGGAATTTCTTTGTCTGGAGGCCAGTCCAGCAGGCCACTGAGCTGTGTTTCTCCAGTTGTGTGCTGTGTTTCTCCTGGAACTCAGGGCAGAAGTGAATAAAACACAGCAAACATGTGGGTCTTCTGTGCACCCGGAGGGAGGATGTGGTGGCTCCAGGCCTGTGCCGTGGATTATGATGAGACTCAGCACAGGTGTAGCCCAACCTCAACTGGTTCAGAATGACAGCACCTTCCTGCTTTCCTCAGGAGCCATTGGGATGGACCTGGCCTCCACCTGCTGGCCACACTCATGGCTGAACTCTCTGAAACATGGATCTCTCAGTCTGTGACTGGAAATTTTCTGTTGGAGATGTCAGGGTGCTGGCTCACTATGGTGAGAAGGGGGTGAATCCAGGGGCTTAGCTGGGGTCACCAAACCAGTCTGTTCTGGCTGCTTGCATCTGTCCCTCTACAGAGTCCACCCTTATAAAGACTTCCCAAAAATGACAAATGGCCCTGTTTGTCCTGAACTCTTTTCTTCCAGAGTCAAATATTTCTAAGGACATTATCTGTCAAAGCCCTGACATCTGACCCCATAAGACTAACTGGGATGGCATTTGTGCCCATGTGGTCAATGTTGGGGTCTGGCAGAACCCTTGTATGAGGCCTAGAGGGTCCAGGGCATGAATAATGAATGCATGGACAGACAAGGGAGGCGACCAAACCTGTGAATCACTCAGTGTCAGCTGTGAAAAGCAGGCAGAGGTGACAGTCTCTCTGAAGGCTCACCATGACTGGGGCTAGCCTGGGAGGGATCTGGCAGGGGACTTGAGGCCAGAGTCTTTAAGTAAAGCCACCTCTTTGTTACTGTAACAAAACCCTAAGAACCAGCAACTTAGGGGGAAGAAAGGTACAGCGTAGGCTCTGTGTCAAGGGTGAGCTTTTCCTCTGGAAGCTGGGAGGCAGGGGCTGGGTGGAGCTGTGCTTCTTCCTGTTACCCTCTTATGACCCTATTCAGAGGACACGTGTGTAGCACGATTAATAAAAACCTAGAAACAGATATTGGGGTTCAACCTGAAGGTCAGAAAAGCAAAACAGCCAGCCACTGGCTCTTACCTCTGCCTCAGTCCAAAATGTCAGTGCTGCCTCCAGGAATCTCAGAATGAGACTGTGTCTGAGAGCCGTCTCCTCCCGTCTTATATTCCTCTCTAGGGCTGGGATTAAAGGTGTGCACCACTACTTCCCGGTTTCTATGGCAAACAAGTGTGGCTACTAGGATTAAAGGTGTGTGTCACCACTTGCCTGGTCTGTATGGCTGACTAGTGGGGCTGTTTTGCTCTCTCATCTTCAGGCAAGCTTTATTTATTAAAACACAAATAAAATACCACTGCACATGTGAGTGAGACCCCGAGGTCTCCAGTGACCTAGGATGTCCCGCTGTCCCGCTGTCCCGCTTCCACAGGTCCCACAGCGCCTCCTGAGGACACACTGAGAACCAGGCCCTGTAACAGCCCTGTTCTTTCCCTTAATCATCAAAGCTGGGGATTGCAGCCTGGGAGGTTGGTGAGGTTTGACTCCTGTGTGTGCACTCAGGACTTTAAAGTCCAGGTGTGTGCTAGCTGCCCTCATATCTCCACCACTCACAGGAAGAGATAAGGTTAGGTCACCCTGGAGATGCCCCTTCAGCATCCCTGCAGTGGACATGGCTGTGTGAGGAGCCTGTGCCCTTCCCATCTCTTCTCCTTGTTGTTTTGATGGGCCACCTGGACCATGCAGATGGCAGAGTAAAAGGCTGGAAGGATCAGCTCTCAATGTGCTCCTATCACTCTTGTTTGTCCTTTTCTCCCCTTTATTTATATGTGTAGTGGGTGTTCTCCCTGTATATCTGTGCACCGTGTGCATGCAGTACCTACAGAAGCCAGAAGAGGGCATCAGTCCCATATGACTGGAGTTACAGGTGGTTTTTGAGCCATCACGTGGATGCTGGGAGTCAAACTGGGCCCTCTGGAATAGCATCAAGTGCTCCTAGCTGATGAACTAGCTCTCCAGTCCCTTGTTTGTTTTTCAGTGCAAACAAACAGAAAGGGGGGTCTCCTAGTGTCTTCCATGTGACACAGAAGTCTGGGAGGCACCCACAGGGTGGTCTGTCCCCAGCTGTTCATGGTACTTTATGCCCAGCATCTTTCCTGCCAACCACGCCCTTGGCATCCCTCCATTCTCTCCCTTTGTTGTCTCCCTATCCACCTACTCCCTGCATTTTAGCTGCTGTAGAAGGGTAACCTCTAGAGAGAACAGCTCAGCTACCCCACAGAGGATCCTCCTGGGCCACGTGGAGGGCCTGACAGATCACATGCTGTTGGAAATATTAGGTTGTGTTGCTCTGGTTTTTGAGATGGGGTCTTACCTTGTATCCCAGGCTGACCTGAAACTCTATAAACTTCAAGCTGAAGTTAGACATACGGCAATCTTCCTGCATGGGCCCGGGAAGAGTAACCCTCCACCACAGTCTGCCTGGGGAAGGTCTCCTGGTGATGGCTATCTCTCCTCCCAGACCTGTCCACAGCTATACCCTCAAGGCCTGCAGGCAATGGGCCTCAGTACCAATCCTGCCCTCTGCCCAGCATGTGCCAGGAAGTGTGGAGGGTTCCCCAGGTCGGGAAGGGGAGGCCAGCTGCTGGTGTGGAGGCTCCCCAGGCCTCTGGGCTGTCCTTCCAGGAACTCCCAGCCCCTTCCTGCCTGGCTTCCTGCCCAAGCCCTTCCTGGAAACCCGGCCCACCCAGCCCCCCATACAGGGCCAGTGTTTCCATGGTGGCGCACCAGGCCTACACAGGCAGGGCCCTGCCTTTCACTTTCCACACTGAGTTTGGAAAACAACTTGGTGGTCAGGAGAACCATACCTTGGCCCCAAACTGGGAAGTCCTTCATTATCACTGTGAATCTAAGGTGTGTGCTCAAGGTTTTATTTTCTTGCTAAGCTATAGGCTCCACAAACTGGAACCTCCTAGGCTTTTTCTGCTCAGCCGCTACCGGGAGCCTGTGACAGCCTTTGGGGGAATCTGGACCTCCTGGAATGAGAGAGGACCAGATACCCAGACAGCAAACACCGGGAAGTAGGGAAGATTGACACTGACCAGAGAGGAACTCAGCTTTTGCAGCTTGCTCTGACCAGCAGCGTCATCTAGTTGCCTATTACAGACAACCTAGATTAAAAAAAAGAAAAAGATTGCCATTGAAATCTACCAGCTTCAGGAACGGTTGACTCCAGGGTCCTTTGTTTGTTTCTTTCTCTGGAACATGATTAACAATTTCAGTGGGATTGGAAGAATCCCTTTTCCCATTAGTTCCAGGAAAAACAAAAACAAAAACAAAAAAACCAGATCCCCAGGCCTGCTGAATGCCCCCAGCCCTGAATCCTTGCCAGGCAGGACCATAGTCTATGCATATTGGAGAGCTGATGTTATCCCCACCCCAACATCCTAAGGAATTCTTCTTTAAGGAAGGAGGGGGTAGAACTGTTAGATTATCCACCATCCTGTACATTTTCATAGCTGAATATGGGGACATTTGGGTGGAAAAGCGGGGATGTTTGTCAAACAACCACATTTTTCTCTATAAGAAGCTAGGAGGAAGGGCTGGTTGCCATGGTGCACGCCTTTAATCCTTGCACTTGGGAGGCTGGTGAATCTCTGAGCTTGGGGCCAGCCTGGTCTACAGGGCAAGTTCTAGGACAGCCAGAACCACACAAAGAAACCCTATGCCAAAAAGCTAAAAAAGAAGGAAGAAGAGGAAGGGAAAAAGAGAAGGAAGAAGAACCTGGAAGGAAGGGTGTAGTGCTCTTACCCAATGCCCTAGTCCATTTCCTCTTGTTTAACAACACACCTAAAATGGAGTCTTTATGAAGAAAAGATGTTTATCTAATGTACAGTCCTAAAGAACCTCCTAGGACAGAACCCCCATCTCCAACCAAACTCAAGCTTTTTTAAAATGCATTTATTCTATTTTTGAGTATTTTGAGAGCATGTGTACCACATGTATGCCTGGTGCCTGTGGAGGCCAGAATGGGACATCAGATGATTGCGAATGCCATGTGGGTGCTGGGAAACTGGCCCTGGTCCTCTACAAAGCAGCAAGTGTTCTTAACCACTGAGTCATCTCTCCAGTCCTATAGTGTAGTGGGACCTTTGCATTGGGACCGCTGGCTCCCCAATAACAACAGAGAAACTTATTAATTACAAAAACTCTGCTGATAGCTTAGACTTATTACTAACTAGCTCTTACAACTTAAATTAACCTATTTATCTATCTATCTACTTTTGGTCTCATGGCTTTATTGCCTCTGTACTGTCCAAGCTGCTTCCTCTGTCTGGCTGGTGACTCCCCCTTCTTCTTCCCAGCATCCTGTGTGTCTGAAAATCCTGCCTAGCTATTGGCGGTTCAGCTTTTTATTAAACCGATCAGAATGACACATCTTCACATGTACAAAAAAATTATTCCACAACACCATAGCTCATTCTTGAGAAAACAGCTCACTCTCTGAGACCAAAATCAGTCCCTTGTGGAGGCCATGCCCAATGACTTGTTTCTCTTACCATGAACTCTTCTTCTTGGGGTCCCATCACTCTGAACACGGCCACTGGGGACCAAGCTTCCAGCTATGACCCTTTAGGGAAACCACACCCTGCAGTGAAGTGTTGTGGGACTAGATCTGGGAAGGATTCCTGGAGGGCAAGGCGCAGATTGTGGCAGGCACTCTGTGGCACAGGGAATGGCGGGAACTGCTTTGGGTGCAGAGTAAGGAAGGGACAACTGGGCCCTCCTTGGTACCCTCGTCGTCGTCATGGAGGTTGGAGGGTGACAGATGGGGATAACTGTGTCACCCAGTGAGGGGAGTTCCTACCTCTTGGATGTTTGGATCAGTCACCACTGTGGGCATTGGCAAGCGGCTTACCCCTTTGAGCTTGTCTCATACTTTTGTCTGTCTCTGGGAGATTGTGAGGATTGACAGTGTAAGTCTGGGTATAAGGTGATCCTGGCACTCTACAGGGCTAGGGACACCTGAGGCTATAGTGGCTCTGGCCTGGGCAGTCTATACAGGGAGTTCTGGATGAACGGCAACCCCTTGTTTCTTCTGGGATTGGCTCAGACCCTGGTGATTTTCAGTTGCAGTTGACAAGTGGAGGGCCTCTAAGGACATGGCTTGGGGACATTTCATAAATTGTTAGAAAGTCCTAATCCCAAGCAAAATTTTATTTAACAATCTTATAAAATACAAGTCATAAACTCAAGCAGTAATTTTTAAAATCTGTGGTGGATAGAATGGGAACAGCCCCTACAGTATCGTTCATATATTTGAATGCTTGGCTTCCAGTTGGTGGACTCTTAGGAAGGGTTAAGAGGTAGGGCCCTGTTGGAGGAAGTGTGTCACTGGACGTGGGCTTTGAGGTTTCAAAAGACCAAGCCAGGGTCACGCCTTGAATCCCAGAACTTGGGAGGCAGAGACAAGCAGATCTCTGTGAGTTCAAGGCCAATCTGGTCTACAGAGTGAGTTCTAGGACAGCCAGGATTTTTACAGAGAGAAATACTGTCTTGAAAAGAACAAACAAACAAACAAAGACCAGGCCCAGTCTCTGTTCTCTCCCTCTCATTTCCCTGTTTCCAAAATTCCTCTCTCTGCTTCCAATGTGCAGATCAGGTTGCAAGCTCTCAGTACTGCTCCAACCCCGTGTCTGTCTCCCACCACACTCTGCCATGATGATAACGGGTTCACCCTCTGAAACTGTAAGCAATCCCCCAACTAAATGCTTTATTTTTTAATTTCTTGGTCCTGTTGTCTCTTCACTGCAACAGAATAGTAACTAAGACGGTAATTTGATTAACTAGGAATTTGGCCCAGTTGGGAGAGAACTTGCCTACTTTAATTCTCAATACCACACTAAACAGACATGGTAGCACAGGTGTGTAATCTCAGCACTTGGAAGATAGAACAGGAAGATTAATAGTTCAAGGTCATCTTTAGCTTTAGGGTGAGTTCAAGGTTAGCTGGGGCTACAGTAGAACTTATCTCAAAAGCAAAAGCAAAACAAAACAAACCACATACTTCCAATTTGACACTAGGTAGAATTATCTGAGAGGAGAAACTTCAGTTGAGAAACTGTCTCTGTCATATTGCCTGAGGTAGGTGGGTAGTGCATTTTCTTGACTAATGATTGATGTGGGAAGACCCAGACCACTAGGGGTGGTGACACCCCTGGGCAGGTGGTCCTTGGTTATGTAAGAAAACAGACTAAGCAGCATCCTCCATGGTCCCTGCTTCAGATTTTGTCCCCAGGCTCCTGCCAGAGTCCCTGCTCTGACTCCCTTGATAGGCTGTGATCTGGAGGTCTCAGTAAAAAGCCCTTTCCTCTCCAGCTTGCTTTCTGTCATGCTGAGCCCTGTGAAAAGGTGAGCCCTAGAAATTGGTGAGGGCGCTGAAGCTGCTGCCCTCACGTGACACAGCTGGGAGCATGAAGCTGCAGCTGTTTGGAAATGAGCCACTGCGACTTATTAAAAAAACACAAGAGTGTGAGAGACAGCTCAGTGGTTAATAGAGAAGTTTACTGCTCTGTAGAAGACTGAAGTTCAGTTCCCAGCACCCACATCTGGAGGCTCACAACCACTGTAACACCAGATCCAGGAGCTACAACACATCTGGCCTCTGTGGGCTCCTAGATTAAGGTATGCAATACACACGTGCACACAAAATTCAAAAGAATTCACCTGAAGCCAGCAGTGATGTCTCCGCCTTTGATCCCAGCAGTTGGGTAGCAGAGGCAGGCAGTTCTCTGAGTTCAAAATCAGCCTGGACAACAGAGCAAGTTCTAGGATAGCCGTCTAGACACTATCCTAGTGTCTAGGATACACTAAGAAATCCTGTGTCCAGAAGCAAAAAAAAAAAAAAGCCATATTCTGTAGGTCTTTGAAGCATTTGAAGAAACACCTATCTATCTAAAATATATCTCTGTATTTCCTATGAAAACATATAACATGACTACAAGTTTGATTGTTACAGATGATTACTAACCTGTATTTCTTTGTTATCCTAAATAGTTTTCAAGGACTAGAACTTTACATTGTTAAATAAGCTGCATAGGCACAAGACCTTAAACAAGAGTAGAAACATACATACAGTATAACAAAATAACCCTAAATTTGTATCAATATTAAAAAATTCATACCAGTGTAAAATATTTGAGACTAGTGGTTCTTAAAAGTCGACTCAACAATCCACCCTTTTATCCCATCATTTCTATACCACATCCCCTCTTTTTCCATTCAAAAAGAGATCTCTGACTCTAATCTCCTTTGTTTTCCTGACCATGACCAATGACGACTTATAACCAACCTCCCTAAATGATGACAAACATCCATAACCCACCAAATGACCAAAAACCACCCCCCTCATCTCTTGGGAATGTGGATGTCATTTTCTCTATATTGCTTCCTGTTGTCTAGGAGCAACGGCATCTTTAGGGGACCCTGAGAAAATTGGGATGATGGTCAAGTCCTGGGAGAGGTAGTTGTTGTCTAGTCGTGGTGTGACATGAAAGTATAGGGCTTATTTGTAGTCTGGCTGGAGTAGTCTGTGAGGCTGGACCATCTCATCTAACAGCTTTGAAATTGTTTTAGATGTAGAATTTTGAGGAAATGGCAGCAGAGGCATCTGAGAGGCTGAATCACGTAGGCTACTTGTCTTCATTGGTGTCTGGTCTTTTTGTTCTGAAAACACACAAGCTTTTAAAGGTAACACATATTTGTATTAACACAAGTATGGAATGTGCAGTGTGTACAAGTCAGCTAAAGATGATTTTTTGTCTTATATCTGAGCAGGTAAAAAACATATGTTAACTTTATAAATTCATTTGGACTGCATAGCCAAATTGTAATAGAAATCTCTGTCCATTCATATGGAAGGATGGCATGTAATAATAAGTCATGAGGACTCTGTAGCCAACAAGATTTATCATGTCTCATCCAGTCTCAGAGCTGTTCCCATGTAGAGGGATCAGCATATATGTCACACCTGTCCTGTGCTCGCTCTTGTTTTTTTTTTTTTTTTGTTTATATGTAGGTAGCCAAGATTTTTCAGGACATCTCCTGCAATTAAATCTGATCTTTATTAATTTTGATTTGGTTTGTTTGTTTGTTTGTATTTTGAGACAGTATTTCTCTGCAGCTTTGGAGCCTGTCCTGGAGCTCACTCTGTAGACCATGCTGGCCTCAAACTCACAGAGATCCACCTGTCTCTGCTGGGATTAAAGGCATATGCTACTACTACCTAGCTTTTTTTTCAAGACAGGTTTTTTCTGTGTAGCTTTGGTGCCTGTAATTTTGAAGAGAATAATAACTGTTTGTTTCCTGTGTAAACAAAGGCATAACCTCTTCCCCAATGTAATATATTTTCTGACTTCCATTTTGAAGTAAAGACATTTTAAATATATATACGTTGGTTTAATTTAGCAGTTTCCATAATCCAATGTCTCTCAGAAGCTATTGTTTTTGGTACAATTGTTTTTTAAAAAAACTCAAAGTCAACAAAGTACCATACAGGATCCAGACACCCTGTATATAACAAAGAAATACAGGTTAGTAATCATCTGTAACAATCAAACTTGTAGTCATGTTATATGTTTTCATAGGAAATACAGAGATATATTTTAGATAGATAGGTGTCTCTTCAAACGCTTCAAATACCTACAGAATATGGCTTATTTTTCTTATTATTACTTTACTCCCTCTTTAAAGACTTTGCTATTGTTTTTAAACTATTTTTTTCTATGACTGTCTATACCCATTTCTTACTGTGCTTGTTTAGAGGTTTTCTCAATCTGGACCACTTTACAGCGCGCCTGTAGCCTTCTCTGACCACACCAGCCAAGCCTTAAACCCGCAGTTCGGCTCTAGCCATGCTGGTGGCTGGCTCTGTACTGCCTGGGTCCATGAAAGCCAAGCCTTATGCCAGCAGCACCAGCCAGGAGCAGTACTGACCTGCCCCAGCTCTGGGAATCTGCTGAGCGCATGCTGTTTCTACCACAAGTGCTCGCTGTGCAGCACATAAACTGCAAGCACTGGATTAGTAGGAAGCCCTGTCTGCTTTTCTTGTTTGTTTGCTTGTTTTTGTTGTTGTTGTTGTTTAGGATTCTCAGGCCCTATTTGGAAATAGTGCCTGGAGATTGGGTGCCATATATAACGAGTCTTTTTCTGTCCCACCAGCCAGCTCCCAAACAATGACGTGGAGACTTATAATTAATTATGTCTTATTAATGATGAAAGCTTGGCCTTTAGCTTAGGCTTAGACTCAACTAGCTCTTATAACTTAAGATAACCTATTTATATTAATCTATGTTCTGTCACGTGGCATTACCTCTCTTTCATCTTTACCTCCTCTTTCCTCCTGGCATCTCTCTCCTGAGTCTTCCTTTCTTTCCCCAGAAATCCCATCTAGCAGAAATCTGACCTAGCTATTGACTGTTCAGCTTTGTATTACACCAATCACAGCAATACACCTTTCCCACAACGAAGAACTGACAGAGATGGATTTGCTTCAGAGGGGCACTAAGTCGCCCTCCAGGCCAAGCCATCCCCATAGGTATCATCTCTTTAACACCAAGGCCTTGAAGTTAATTTCCAAGGCAGGATTTTTTTTTCTAAGACAGGGTTTCTCTGTGTAGCCCTGGCTGTCCTGGAACCCAGGCTGGGGTCGAACTCACAGAGATCTGCCCGCCTCAGCTTTCAGAGTGCTGGGATTAAAGGTGTGTGCCACCACCACCCAACATGGAGGTAGGAGTTTTGAAGAGGCGCCCTCACTATACAACAATTGCCCAGCTACTGACTACATTTCCCAGACTCCCTTGCAGTGAGGCCTGGTCACAGGATTAAGCTCAGGCCAATGGGAAGTGGCAACCACAGCGTCTATCTTTTTTACTTCCTGCACACTTCAGGGAGCAGGAACCTGCTCCTCCAAATGAGCTGAGGAGTGGTCACTGTGCCGCCTGGACTGTTTCTGCTCTGCTGCTTCTTCAGAGATAATAAACCTTGATCTTATTGAAGCTAGAGACGTGAAGAGGTTCTTTTTTTCTCCCCCTGCTTCCTGCTTTGACAGATCCCTTCCCAGAAGCAATGAGGGTGGAACACTTTGTCCCAAAGCCCCAGGTGCTCGTGGCTTTCAGGATGGAGGAGGGTGTTCTGTAGATGTCCCTGGAGCGTCCTGCTTCTGGCTGGATAGTCCCGTGTTCACCACCTCCCACCCCCCGCACCCGCTGCCCTCTGCTTGCGGCACTCTGCCCACTGGCCACCTCTGAGCCCCTACTTGGACTGGCAGACATCTGTCTCCCCCAGGCTGTGGATCTCAGGAAGGCAGAGACCACATCTGTTCAGCAGACTTCAGCAGCACCTGGTGCATAAAAATGCTTTGGACTGCTGAAAAAGCAGATAAATGGCAGAAGGACCGGGGCTTTTTTTAGTCACTGGACTTCTCTGTTGCTGTCTGTTTTACCTGTGAAGGCTTTAGAAAGAGGGGCATGATTCCTGCGGGCTGTCTTCCTCCAGCCACTATGGGGACAGGGCTTACTACTTTATTAATGTTCCAGCAAAAGTCTGAGCACTCAAGAGCTGGTGAAACCTGTGTCATGAGACCCCTATGATCCAATCATCAAGACCCAGGTTACCCGCTAGTCTTATACTTGGAGTGGCCTTTTAGTGGACAAGGATGAATGGGGTAAGAGGTAGGGGCTTCCCCAGCCCTGCTGGAGGAGATCACAGTGTGGGTGGAGTTGGGGACAAGGAAGATTAAATTGTGTCCTGAGTTTGATTTCTCTAAGAGAACAGCCTGAGCAGTAATGAGAACACAGACCTGGAGGGCTGAGTGAGGCTGTGTGTACACTAACTAGGTGGGGAAACTCGGTTGCTTCATGACTTCATCCAGTCTTTGCTACCCACTTCCTTCTCCTCCTCCCCTCCTCCTTCCCCCTCCCCCTC
>PVIU01017454.1:0-41903 GCA_004026605.1 Ondatra zibethicus
GCTATATCCGATCCCATGGGAGGAGGAAAGAGCTGGAAGCAGTGCCACTCACTCAGCCAAAGCCCCCATGGGGTCCCATGCCGGCAGGACAATGGGCTCCTGCTCTAAGACAGCCAACACCTCTTCTGGGACATGCTTCCTGTCCACCACCACCTCGTAGACGTACTCGGAGAACCACTCATCAGTCATGCACAGGTAACCTGGAAGGAGAGAAGGGCACCTATGAGTTCAGAGGGTGGGCAAAGAGCAGGGAACCTCCTGCAGAAAGGTCTTTTACCAAAGTGTTTTCCAGCTTTAACCTGCAATCGCATTTGAATCCCAGTTTTACTAGCAATTTCGTGAAGCAGACAGGATAGACATGGCTGTACTTTTACCAATTACGAAATAGGGACTCAGAGAAACTGATACCCAGTACTAGGGAAGTTTGGTTCAGAGAGGACCAATGGCTGTGCAGGTCCATTCTCACCTCACCCACACTCCCAGTATCCCAGCTAAGCTGCTCCAGGCATGTAGATGGACCATGCCACCATGCCCAGCAGCCACTCACTCACTTGCAGTTGACAGTGAGTGATCACACAGCCCTTGCTTTTCTGAAAGGGAATGTGTAGTGCCAAAACACCGAGACAGCACGTGTCCCACATTCCCCAGCATGGCCCTTCCGTGGGGAGCTGCACAGAGGTACCCATACTAGCAGCCTGCCTCTTCCCATCAGAGAGATTAGTCTGAATCTCAGCCTCTACAAGGTCACACAAGTTCCTCTTCAGGACCATACCTCCAGCAAGCTCATGTGGGCAAATAATCTGCCTAAGCCACCAGCAGTATGAAAAACAAAATGGAAATGAGAGACTACTAAAGTGTGTGTTAAAACATGTTAAAAGCATGATTATGAGCATAAGCATACACAAAACATGTACCTAACAGGAGCACAGCAGGCGCACCAAAGGATTCGCAAGAAAGAGCACCCACTACCCACAAGATGCTACTGGCACCTGCTATAGACACTTAGCCACCTTTCTGTTTCTGTAAACCTGGGTTTGTGATATTAATTCCCACACAGGACCAAGAGTAAGGGAGAAGACATAGATGTTTCTCCCAAGAGGGTTTTCTAAAGTCAGGTATGGTAGCACACTCTTATAATAGCGGCATTTCAGGAGGGAAGGTAAGAAGATCAAGATTTCAAAGCCATCTTCTGCTACATAGGGAGCTCAAAGTCAGCATGGGCTATGTGAGACCCTGACTCAAAAACAAAGCAAAGCAAATAATACACAGAAAGAGATATAGAAACAAATGCGCACACACACACACACACACACACACACACACACACACACACACACACACACACACACACTCCCAAACCCCAAGAGGGTTCTCTAGTTAAGCGGTTTCCAAACTTCTTTGGCCTTAAGATCTGTTTATACTTTTAAAATAATTAAAGATGGCTGGAGGGATGGCTCAGTGGTCTAGAGCACTTACTGCTCTTGCTGAGGACCTAGGTTTGATTCCCAGCACCAATACAGTGACCAGCACATGTGCTCCAGTCCAGGGCATCCAATGCATTCTTCTGATCCCCAAGGGCACCAGATACATATGCAGTACACACCCATGCCTGCAGGAGAAACTCTCACACACAAAAAATGAAATAAATAAACCTAAAAAGTTAGCTTATGTGGGTTATATTACTATTTATTATACTAAAAATTAAGTTTAAACAGTTCTATAAGCTGGGGAGATGGCTCAGTGGGTAAAGTGCTTGCTGTACATAAGGATTTAAGTTCAGATTACCAGCGCCCACATAGAAAGCTATGCATGATGGTAAGCTCCTAAAACCATGACCCTGGGATATGGAGAGAGGGGGAATCCCAGGGTCTTGCTGGCCAGTCACAGTAAGTTTCCAGTTCAGTGAGAAACACTGCCTCAAAAAATAAGGGTGGAGATAATAGAGGAAAACATAGCTTGCTCACATATGTATACCAGCAAGCTCACCTCCTCACCTCATAAGAAAACGTTCTAATGAGCATTTGCCTACTGTGAAATGGTCTCTGGGTTCCATTCCCCAGCATCACACAGGCAAGTACACACACGAGTGAACTCAGGGGTGCTGAACCAAGCCTTGTCAAGGGTTGCTCACCTGGTGAGTACCCTCTTGATGCTGGGCTGCTTCTTCCAACAGTGGGTAAGGAGCGAGCACAGAGGGTGGCTTGTGCTGCTTCTGATCTGCCCTGACACTGATTACCGTCACCTGTTTCAATGCACCCAAATCCACTCTGCTACATCCGAGCAGGATGCACTCCTGAGAAACTCACATTCGCCTTGTCAAAGACATGCACTGGCCAATGCCTGCAATCCTAGCACCTTAAGAGGCTGAAGCAGGATTACTGCAAGTTTGAGGTCAGCCTAGGCTATAAAGTGAGACATCTCAAAAGCTCCCCAGCACCATCTGAAACATTAGCCATTGTCCCCTACCACAGTGCAGGCTGCGCATGTCCTAGAGCAGCTGTGGCTGTGAAGCAGGTAAAGAACAGAGCAGACTCCCGTAAGAAAGCTCTGTGCCCTAACAATACTATCGCACACAATCAAATGAGTCTCCCAAGACTGCCCCGAGAGAATGGACAGAAAGTACATCTGCACGATCTTGTTCCAAAAGCAGATCAGATTAAGTCCTCACAAATTAAATCTCCTATCAATTGTAGCCCACCCTTTCCATGTCCCTGCCAAGAGGACCGCCTTGATTAGCTTCTCTCTTCAGGATATGAGTTCTTCGAGGCCCACGACACCATCACAGTGTGAAAGCTGCCAAGTAATTGCACCCTGGGAAGATAACAGACGTGGCAGCTCCAATTGTTGACACCGCATGTCTCAGAGTTTTACCAAGATTAGGATCAGTGAGGCTGAAACCAGGAGGGCTGACACAGTCTGGAGCCCCAGGGGCTGTGGTGCACTCTCGGGCAGCAGATTGTGGGTGCGGGGCTCTGAACTTCAGTTCCCAGCCCAAATGATAACAGCAAACTAATCCCAATCCTAATCCTAATCCCAAATTTAACATTTAGGAAGACAGACAATGCAATGTATAATGAAGTCAACTTCAGAGATACATTTTCATTTAAGCATTAGTATCTTATTTATATTCTTTGAGCAAATAAAATAAAATAAGCAATTCCTAAAGTAGCTGGCAAAGCTTCTGAGTTTTGTATGGGGAAAGGGCAGAACCCATCGCAAAGGGCAAGCAGGGTCTGGGATAAAGGTACACAGCCAGGTGTTGAGACTCACACGTGAAGAGCCCTGGTCGGCAGCTTTACAGACGGGAGTGCTTACCCGAGTTCCTGACCGCCTGCCAGTGGTCTGAGATTTAAACCTTGCAGACTATATTAAAACAACAAAACATTATCATTTATTTTTTTAACCAACTAATACATATTTTTAATTATTATTTTATTTCTAGTTATATGTATGTAGTAGGGTATGTAGATGCAGTGCAGACCTCTGGAGCCAGAAGAGGAGCTTGGATGTCCTGGAGCTGGGGTTACAGGTGACTGTGGCTGTCTGTCTGATCTGAAGTGGGTGCTGAGAATTGAACCTGGGTCCTCAGGAAAGGAGCATGTGCTCTTAACTGCTGAGCCAGCTCCAGCCCCAATACTGCCACTTATGAATTAGAAATATTTCCTAGTTTTTCTCATCTTGTTCTAAGACATACTGCACCTCACTGACAATTTGTAGTTAATTATTATTTTGCTATTAAAAAAGGTGTGGGGGGGGAAGGCCGGAGAGATGGCTCAGGGGTTAAGAGAATTGGCAGCTCTTCCAGAGGTCCTGAGTTCAATTCCCAGTACTCACATGGTAGCTCACAGCCATCTGTAATGAAATCTGGTGCCATCCTTCTGGTCTACAGGTGTACATGTAGATAGAGCATCATATATATAAAATAAATAAAACTTAAAAAATTGTTAAAAACAAACAAACAAGTGTAGGAAAAATGAAGTGTAGTGGTAGTGCACACCTGTAATCCCAGCACAAGCAGCAAGACCGGAAGACCACACAGTTGAGGCTGGCCTGAGCAATGTAATGAGAGTCTGTGTACATTAATAAACAGTGAGACATGGCCTGCTCAGCTCTGGTGAGTGTGTTCAGCTGCACTGACCTAAGGAAGGCAACTTGTGACTCGACACCCTAACTCAGGGGTGCAGCTAGGCTTCCAGAAAAGAAACTGAAGCTTGCTTGTCTTGTGGTCCAAACTGTCTAAGACAGAGTGAGAGACACCTTACAGACGCTAGCCTGTAACGACACTGCAAAGAACACACAGCAATTGAGAAAGTACTTAAGAAAGCACACATAAGGGCTTCACACACAGTACATGCACTGTCCACACACAGTCCAACACATAACAGTAACTAAACAGCATGTCATGCCATGAGGTAATCCATGTTCTCTCCCAGATATTTGAAATGTTCTATTTTTTTTGTGGCTCCTTTAAAAAGTTACCCAAATAATTCAAGTTTATTATAAGAAAATATTTTTAGAAACACAGTAAGAAGAAGAGAAGGAAGAGGTAATTTTAAAACTATCTACACCTACTAGAGGAACCTGTTAACTTTACATCGCAGCTTCAGTAAGTCTCTACCTGCAGACTGCATCCTAAGGGACAAACTGCAACAACTGTAATTACAAATAGCCACGTGCTGCTCTTCCAGTTTCTCTCCTTCCATGATGTCCGAGCTCACTCTCACTACTAAGTGTCAAGTCTAGATGAATCATCCACCGCTACCACTGAAGTCTGGGCTGTTTGTTCATGCTCAGGACTAATACTGTAACACTAACAATAGTCTGGAACTGAATCTGTATCTGCATTCTCAATCTCCATATGTCTCTATTATTAAGACTTGCAGAGACAACTGCCAACTTTCTTTATGGTTTGTCCAAGCCATTTTTAAGTTTTCTTGCACCTGAGGCCTCTCAAGATGGCTTTTGGCGGGCAAAGGCACTGGCTACTCAGCTCAGTAACCCAAGTGTGATGCCTGGAACGCACATGGTAGAAGGAGAGAACCAAATCCTTCACATAGCCCTCTTCCTCCCATATTTTGGCTGTGGCACGTATGCACATACACAAATAAATGTATGGAGAAGCTGAAAGAGAAGCAGTAGAGGCTGGGGAGATGGCTTAACAGGTAAGAGCCCTTGCTGCTCTTCCAGGAGACCTGAGTTCAGTTCTCATCTGTAACTAGCTCCGGGGGACCCAATACCCACCTTCTAGCCTTCAAAGGCACCTGTACTATGTGCACATACACACAAGGACACACACATATTAAAAAAAAAAACTCTAACAAAAGGAAAGGCAATAAATTATCTGAGCTCTGTCTTATAAAGGGTTAATATTTCATAAAGAAAAAGGCAGAGGGAGGTGACCAAATAACCACTTGTACTTATGACTGTCACTTGGACAGTGACTTAAGAAGCTGCTTCTCCTCCAGACTAGACACAGATGTCTGGCTGGGCTGAGGACACATTCATGGTCACGAACCTTTGCTGATAACAGATGAGATATCCATAGAGCCGGATATTATGGGTGGCCTCTCACAGACACAAAGGCTGGAGAAGGTAAGGTGGCCCTGCTACAGGCGCAGGAAAAATGAGGCATGGTGAAACAGCAAACGCAGTAAAGAAGGGCTGCTTGGGTATCTTTAAGTGTTTAAATTATATTTATTTGAATGTGCAAACATGCCATGGTATAGGAGTCAGAGGGCAACTTGTGGGAGATGCCTTTCTCCTTCTACCATATGGATCTCAGGGACCAACCTCACGGTGTAAGGTTTAGAAGCAAGGCCCTTCACCCGATTTCACTGGCCCCGCTCATACTCCTCCCAACCCCCTTTTCCTTTTTAGATAAAGTTTCTCTGTATAGCCTTAGCTGTCCTAGCTATCCTGGAACTCATTCTGTAGACCAGGCTGGCCGTGAACTCAGAGATCCACCCTGTCTCTGCCTCCTGAGTGCTGGGATTAAAAGCATGCACCACCACCACCCAGTTTTCATTTGTACTTTTAAAAGTCATAACAAAATTCAAGAACCAAAAGTGCAGTCACCCCGAGGAGGTGCCCTTCCCTCAGTGGTCCAGGGACGGCAGCTCTGCAGGGCTCAAGTTTCCTATCCCGGAACCTAGGCAAGCCTGAGACCACACGTGACTGCGGGGGCAAGGTTTTTCCTGCCCAAGGGCCAGATTTCACAGGGAACTTTTCTCTGTCCCCCCAAACCATCACTCCTTGTTCTAGGGTAAGACCCCTGGATGGCAGGCCATGTTACTGCTTGGCCACATACCTCTTGTCCAAAGCATTCTCCAAATGTCAAAGACTGCTACCTGAGCTACCAACTCCCTAGCTAGCCTCTCCTCAGCCTTGGCAAGAAGCCCTACCCTTTCTGGAGAACTCCTAAGGAGGGCCCACAGTTCACTCTCCCTGCTCACCATTCTGTTACTCTGCACTTGTTCTTGTGTTTCTCTCTCTCTCTCTCCAAGACACACACAGAGAGCGAGACTAGCCTCAACCATCCCAGCTTCAATACTCCCCTCACACCCCCCCAACACACACTGTACTAGACTAGAAGACACAATAGTGAAAAGCTGGTTTGGTACAAAGGACACAGTGCTGGCATCCCGGTCTCCTAAAGTTCCCGAAACCATCCGTGTATCTAAGCCCAAAGCTCTTTCCTTTGCTCTGACTACTCCTTCATTACATTACTATGGCCCTCCCCAAATCTCCCAAACCCTGACACCTGGCTGCTGAGGTAGGCTTTCCACCCTCACCTTCTCAGGAACCTCAGCCCTGCCTTCCCACATCCCCCCACGGAGGTGCCATGCCCAGCCCTTCCTCTCTCCAGTCACCAGCCTCTTGGAGCATCACCTTCTTTACTTTTCTCAGTCTATTTGTCTTGTATCTTACAGTCGGAGGAGCACACCATGAATGCCACTTCTGTCACATCACAGCCCTCTTCAGATCCTGTTCCCATATCCCAGGAGATTAAGTATAAATTCCTCTGAGGGTCGGGGACACTCATTCCATCATGGTCTGTGCATGGGTCTCTGCATCCTGTTGATAAATGGGAGCTGATGCCACTGCTAATGGCTTTTCCTCAGCACCGGGTTTACCCATCTTCACTGCCTTTTCTCACGAAACCAAGCTTACACTGTATCTGTGACATAGCAGCAGTCATGCTGAGAGCTGCATTTTCAAAGCTCTGAAGACAGTGCTTTCCCAACGAGAAAGGGAGCGAGCAATGCTCCTGCTCCCACCAGTCTAGAGCACTAACGACAGCAGCCAAGGCTGTGCTGTGCTTCCTTTGCACTTCACATAACAGTTACACACCAGCCTTAAAGATGAGAAAGTTACACACTCAGACAGGATCAATACCACACAACACCATGCACAGCCAATGGACGGTGGGACACTTGGAGGCATCCATACAGCCTAGCTCCAGATTCTGTGCTTAACCATCCTTAAAATGGCATAAACACGCCTTAGGGCAAAGTAGAGTCTTTTACAGAAAAAAGCAGAAATATCCACATAACATTTGTTAACTAGGAGAGGAATTCTCTCAGAAGCTGAGCCTGTTTGCAGGTTTGAAGCATTGGATCTGGAGTGTGTCCCTGTGCCCACATGGCAGCTGTCTCAAGTTCTGCATGTCAATAAGGACGCACCACTGAGCCCGACAGCCTGTGCTCCCTCTGCTCCACTCACACGTACTAGTTTTCAGTTAACAAAGATAAGCAGTGAAAAGTCCTTCTCAAAGAACTGCATTCCCAGATGCCCCTGGCAAGAGCTGAATCAACCCATCGTGGGGAAACATGAAACACTCTGCTGTAAAGTAACGAGCTCTCCAGATCAAGGACCTCTGCCATAAGCTATAAAATCACTCTTATTATAGCCAGTTCAGCTCACATCATTTATACTATTTGAGTTTCTAGCTCTCCTCAAGTGAATCTTAAACACATCAGCAAATACCATTTGTTCTCTGTAGGTCGTATATGACTAAGGAATCTATGAGATCTTAATCCCAACTCTGCCCCAATCCTGTGCAACATGCACACATCAAAATCTCTTAATGAGCTTCAACTGCTTCACACACAGCACTGGTGCAACCACACAATCACATCCTGCCGTGACACGGTGCTGTGACAGGAACACACATGCACATTAGCAAACCCAACTTTATAAGGCGAGGTCCTATCTAAGGTCTATCTTGGGTACCTCTGACAGCTAACTCTGGAGTTTGAGTGACTGTCATATACAGTCTGAGCAAAGCTTTATGGGAAGAGCAGCAGCTGTGCTGCCAGGAAGGCCAGCGAGGCCCTCGGGGATCCGTGCCCAGGAACTGATGAGCGAGGCCCTCGGGGACCTGTGCCCAGGAACTGATGAGCAGGCTTTCACCACAGCACAGCAGCTTCCACGATAGAAAAGCACAGGAACGCAGCGGGTTTTGTGCTAAACTCTGAATATACTGCTTTCAAAATTATGTGTTATCTGGCTAGTGAGAGACACTTATTGGTCATGATGTTGGATATAATAAAGGATGTAATGTAAATTGGCAAGGAAGTTTCTTTTTGATTAATATCCAACATGCTGACGTTTCTCTAACCGGAAACACAGAGTTCTTTTTTTGGAGGTAGTTTAGACATTTTACTAAAATTAAATCAGAAACAGGCAGATTTATTTGTAAGATAAAAAATGTGGGTAAAAATCATTTTAAAAGCTTATGTACCTGAAAGATGCAAAACAATCTGAATGTGCGATTAACTCATCTTGGCTCAAAACGAAAAATAAGAGATTTTTATGTTTTGTTTTTCAAGACAGGGTTCTTTGTGTAGACTTGGCTGTTCTAAAACTAGCTTTATAGACCAGGCTGGCCTTGAACTTGTAGAGATCCACCTATCTCTGACTCCTGAGTGCTGGGATTAAAAGTGTGTAACACCACTGCCTGGCTAAGAGACAATTTTTAAAAGATAAAGATTTTCATCCAATGAAGAGAATTTGCAGTATTGAAAATATCCCCTCTCAAAAATTACATTATTCTCTTACTTTCTCATGTAATCTTAGCACTCAGAGTGCTAAGACAGGAGGACTGCTGAGAGTTCAAAGCCAGCCTGGGTTACAGTGTAGGATGCTGGCTCAAGACAGACAGACGGACAGATAGATAGACAGATGGACAGATAGACACACACAGTTAGAAAGCAGACTGAAGAAGCACTAAGAACTGTTATATGAGACCCTGTCTCAAAACAACAAAGAACAGAGTCTTATGTCCCTTCAGGCACTGTTTCTGGTCACTAAAGATCAATGTCTTCCTTTTCTGTTGTGGTGATATGAGACCATGATCAACACAGCTTATGGAAAAGTTGTTTGGGGCTCACAGTTCTTACAGCTTCAGGCTAGAGCTCACGACGACCATGTGGTGGGGAGCACAGCAGCAGGCAGGGCTAGGGCTGTAGCTGGGACAACCACAAGGCTGAGAGCTAACTGGGAATGCTGTGGACTTCTGAAAACTCAAATCCCGTCCCCAGGGACACATCTTCCCCAATGAGGCCATGCCTAATTCTTCCCAAACAGTTCCACCAACCGGAGACCAAGCATTCAAATATAACTGAACCACGCACTGTCTTGTGACTGGGCCGGATGCTTCCACAACATGAGTTCAGAGAAAGCATTGCTTGGCACTCAGGAAGCCGCTCTGCAATCAGGGTAGGTCTGATCTGGCTCTGTCACACATCACTGTGGCCTGTAGTCATTCTGGCCTAAAGACTACACTCTCTCAGATAAGTTTCTGACTAAGGATGAGTGGTATCTTTTGTGGGGAGGGAGGGCTGATACTAGGTCTCAGACAGCACAGGATGACCTTGAACTCCTAATCTTCCTGCCTCCACCTCCCAAGTACTGGGTTACAGTGTAGGCCACTATCCTCAGCACTATTTCCTTGAACTTACACTTCTGAACAGCTTCTAAAACATTTTACCAGATCACCTTTTTAAAATAAGAAATAAGGTAGCAAATCCCACAGTTTCTTTCCTCACTATGAGACCCATTTCTGATACGATCCATAAACGAGGATCAAACGAGGCAGGATTTCACGCAGGGCAGGAAACAGCTGTGTGGGATGCCTGCTCTACATGCATTCCATTCCTAGCGCAGCAGACGGTGAGTACTCACACCTACCTGTCAGAAGGGGCCTCTGCCCATTCTGTGAACCAGGATATCCAACTTACCCTGGGCAGAAAATGCCAGGAACATGATCAGTGGAGAAGACTGAGGCCAAGCCAGGGTGGAGAGCGAGGAAAGCCTAAGTATCTGCCTGTTTACCTCCAGCTCATAGGGTCAAAGCCACTTTTCAGAAACATGGATCTTAACGGACAGAAATCCCAAAAAGAACAATAACAAACTGTTAACAATGTCTACAGAAACAAGATCCCAGGGGCCCACTTCACACAAATTACAAGGTCTGCCTCCACGGGCCAGCCATGGATGACAGATGAAGGACCTTGCTGAAGTAAACATACATTGTCAGCAGAGTAACACATTAGGTGTTCTCCAAAGGCCAGGCCAAGTGTGCCAATAAAAGTAGATCATAGTTTCCTTCCTTCCTGTTAAGTTAGAAAGGACATTACCATGAAACACATAAGAGTTATCTATTTTGGCTTTGAATGAACTATTCCTTGCCCATCCCCAATTCACTCTCTTATCTTGTGGCTCTACAATCTCAGGCATTTTAGCTATTTGAGAATAACCACCAAAACAGTATTCAGCTTTCTCGAGACAGATTCCAGAGAGTGTGAGCATCAAGACCCTGGTTCTCTCAACATGACAGAGGCGGTGAGACTGAGAAGGTAACCTGCACTGCACAGGGAAAGGATTCAACCAAAGGGGAAGCCAGCAAAGCAGCTAGAATCCTCTCTGGACAAGTATTTAGTTTTCGAGCAGAAACACACAAAACACAGAGCATTCTCCTAGCTTTATGAGTGTCCAGCCTTCCTTATATCTGAAACCCAGTGATGTCACAGAATGAAACTGCCAAAAAAGCAAGCTGTGTGTAATCTTAGTCCTTTCCTTGGACAAAGATGAAACAGGAGCCAGAGAGGTTCACCTGAAGCAAGAGAAAAGTAACTTGAACCCAGTAGTTTAGATTTGCTACAAGTTACCCAATCCTTTAAAACATAAGCATCCCTTTCTTTTTTAAAAATTAAAACGGGAGAAGCATGAACACAGTAAGTTTCCTGCATCTGGGGAAATTGCAGCGGGTCAACACTGGAGAACAATGAAAGAGTCTCACTCTGGGAAACCACCTTTGTGCATTTCCCTGCCAGGTAACATAAGTGCTCATTTGTTGCCGGACATTTGTACACTGTGTGAACATGTATTGCTGTGATTGGTATAATAAAAAGCTGAAAGACCAATAGCTAGGCAGGAGGTATAGATGTGATTTCTGGGGAGAAAAATTAAGAGGATGAGGAATCTAGGCATGTGGGAGGCATGGGGAGGAAAAAGGAGGTGCAAGATGGAAGAGAGGTAATGCCACTTGATAGAACATAGATAAATATAAATGGGTTGATTTAAGTTATAAGAGCTAGTGGGATAAGCCTAAGCTAATGGCCAAGCTTTCATAATTAATAAGATGTCTCCGTGTTGTTATTTGGGAGCTGGCTGGCAGTACAGAGAAAGACATGCTGCATTCGTTTCTTAGCCATCACTGACTCACAGATTTAACAGAGATGTTGTCACTCTTTTTGCTAGCTTTGTTAAGGCTTAAAGTCTCTACTCCCAGATACCAATTGCACTTGTACTAAAATAAAATTTATTTAGTAAGAAAGCATACTTTTTAAAGTACTGCATTGTAATTCTTAACAGTGGAGTTGGCAAAAGGAACGTTTCTGTAAGGAACTCCTAGGATTCTCTTAAGTATGAAGCCTAAAGTTACCACTTAAAATGCTTTTTATACTACAATTCCAGACCCTGGTAGAAATCAGAATAAGTTACACTGGCAAGGCTAAACAAAATAATGTAGGTATATACAAGTTGTAGGAAAATTTTAAATAAGGATAACTAAAAGAAAATTAAGATCTCTAACTGACCACTGATTAGTAGTTGGGAATGTTCTTGGAAACCTTGAGTTTTGTTTTGTTTTGTTTTGTTTGATATATAAAAGCTTTTTAGGGGCTGGAGAGATGGCTCAGTGGTTAAGAGCACTGCCTGCTCTTCCAGAGCACCCAAGATCAATTCCTAGTATCCACATGGCAGCTCATAACTGTCTGTAATTCCAGTTCTGGGGACCTGACACCCATGGCCAAACACCAATGCACATAAAATAAAAATAAATAAAATTTAAAAACTCACTTTTTAAAGGCTATTTATGCTTGAAATTTTAGAACTTCAAGCGGAAATGTGGTCTGGGGATACAGCTCAGTGGTAGAGTGCCTGCTTAACAGGACAGGCCCTACCTAGTTAATCCTCAGTATGGGCAGAGTGGGGGGCAATGAAGAGGGAGAAAGGGGGGAAGTTAGGTATAGTAGCACAGCCCTGTTACCTCAGCTGAAGGATTTAGAGTTCAGTCAGCTTGGGCAAGTTAGTGAAGCCCTCTTTCAAAACAGAATTCCCAAAGTGGGCTGGGGTATATAGTTCAGTAGTAGAGTGCTTACCTATGCATAAGGCCCTACCTAGGACAGTCCCCAGTATCACTGAAAAAAAAAAAAAAGCAGTAGCTACAGTCACATGGGATAGGACCACATACATGTGTGGGCTGGTGTTTTTGTGGTTACCTCTTTCTCAGCATCTGTCTTCCTTACTTTTGGAGAAAACATGAACCACACAGCCTACTAGAATAGTTACAAGAATGAAAAGAGTGAGTGTGGAAGCCAGAGATGCAAGATAGACACTTAGGACCAAACTAAAGCACACATCTCACCCAACAGGGATCAAACAGCTGGAAGTAGGGACGGTTTGATCTCAGCCTTTCTTGCTGGGGCCCCATCTCTAACATGATGGTGCAGGGACAAGAATGTATGAAATGTCATATACCAAGGACACTGCAAAGGACTCACCACTTTCATTCAACCAAGATACTCTGCAACAGTCCTAACAACACGTTGGTCTCAGTAAACTTGGGGGTTTAGGTACACATAAGAAACCGGTTTTTCCTGTAGAAGAGCTGAGCCAGAGGGATCAGTATTGACAAATCCCCTACACTGGAACACTTTTCTACCTCGAGAGGCAGAGTACAGCAAGTCCCAGGTTCACTGAGTTAGTAGTTGAACCTTACCTTTGTGGCCGTGGTCTTCACCCCATGAATTCTCTACTCTCCATTTCACAAATACACCATCCTGATCATCCTGCCAGAAAGTGAACAACAGTGTAGTCTGAAATGAGAGTCTGTTAGCTGGTGTCACATCGTTTAACTCATTGCAAGCTGCTTAGAGAACTGTAGTGAGTAGGGCCATATTACCAAGACACTCCAAGATTAGGGGAATTTTAATCTCTTGGGGGTAAAAACACAGTAAAAAAGGAAATACTACTACCTTTTTTATTTCAGAGGTCTATGTTTTATTTATGTGTGTTTGTGTGCACACGTGTGCATACATATATGTGGGTGCTGTCGAAGGCCAGCGGGTGTGAGACCCTCTGGGGCTGGAGTTACAGGCAGTTAGTTTCTGAGCCCTCTGCCCTTGGGTGCTGGGACACAGAATCTTGTCCTCTAAAGAGCAATAAGCTCTCTTAACCACTGAGCCATCCCCTTCCCCTGTATTTCCTCCTTTATGTTCTATTCTATACAGAAAGAAAAGGCATCTAGGGCTGGCTGGAGGGCTCAGTGGGTAAAGTACTTGATAAGCAAGTCTGACTACCTTAGTTGGGTCTCTGGAACCAAGCAAAGGTGGATGGAGAGAGCCAACTCTCAAAGCACAAAGCTGTCCCCACGGACTCTTGCTTTCACTCAAATTCTTCAAAAACGCATCCCACTGCTTTAATTTTAGGAAATTCTAAGACCTGGTCAAAGTTTTTATAAAGCAAAAGAAAAATATCAAGATACCCAGTTTTCTATTTAGGGAAACTAAGTAATGATATCCTCCAAATATGTTCTTTTACTGATTCAGTTACATAAATACTGAATTTAATATAAGAGATTGAATGACAAAGCAAAAATAAAAAGAGCAATTTCATCAACAAAGCCCAGCCAGTTCAACTGTTCTCCCTCTTTTGTCTTCATTAATAAAGTAAGTTCGATTTTCATCTTCTTAAAGAGGCAGTGATACTCACCATGATAACCCTCATTCACAGTCTTTATTAGAGACACAGAGAGGGACAAAAGGCAAGCTCCATTTGGGAAAAAGGTTTTCCTCTGTGTCTACCGAGGACATTGCTGCTATCAGAACAGCTCTCATCTCTGACCCTTATGTCATCGTCCAGTGACTTCACGTGCCAGCTCCCACTTGCATACCACTACCTGATGATGTCACCCACGTGGGATTCAGTTTCTTCTGGCTTTGCCTACTCAAACATTTGCTATCTGCTCTTAGCAAACGTTTCTTAGATCTCAGATTTATCCAACAAACAAACCCACAGACATCCAACACCTGTATTAACAACACCAAACTATCCATGCTGGGTCCGGCTCGTTAAGTGTTGGCTTTTGTTCTCTATCCTGCCCACTGCAATGCCTCTTCTCTTCCTCTGAAACATCATCGTTACCATCACATCTGTCCACCTGTCAGTCTAAGTCTGATGATGTTTGCTGTGGATTCCTGTGCAACCTAGAGCAAGCTGTCCTCTAGATCATCATAGCTTCATAGAGATTCCAAGACATCACCAACACAGCAGGACATTTTAGGAATTATCACTAGTGTGCATTTACCTCAGTATGACTTTTAAAATATAGTTCAAACTAGTTTTAGTGGCCAAAAACTTGTAGTGGTAGGAAAGAAAACATTTTTCTTTCTTTTCTTTGAGATAAAGTCTCACACTATAGCCAGGCTGGCCTCAAACTCATGGCAATCCTCCTGCCTCTATCTCTTGAATGTTAGAATTGTAGGAATGAACTACAACGCTTGGCAAATGCTTTCCTTCTTAAAAACAAAACAAAAAACATGTGTAAGAATGTGTTGCTGCATGAATGCTTTCCCAGTCTACAAAGGCAACAGCGACTGTACTCCATACATCTGTCTGTATCTTGATGTGGGAACCACTCTTCCTACAGAGCTGAGAAGATACAATCATGAAGAAAACAGCTGCCTGGCTGTAAGACCTCACCTTCTAGCAATTAAGGAAAAGTACCTGAGGATCAGAAATGAGCGCTGGCTGCCTCGTTAGTTAGTTCAGGGTGCTTTATACACCACAATGGGCTTGAACTCACATAAAACATCTAAGAGTCTTATTACTTAAAAGCCAAACCCTGTAACTTACATAAATGTAATAAAACCTGTAAGATTAGGTTTTGGTTTTGGATTCTTCTGTTTTGAGCAGAGTCTTGAGATACAGACCAAACTGGGATCTAGCACTCAGCCTTCCTGTCTCAGGCTTCCCAGGCTGGAACTGCAGGAGTGCACCTCTACAGCCAGCTAAGACTGGATCTGAGTAAGAGAGCACAGGGTTCTGGAGCACTGTGAGGTAAAGAATATCCTCTAATGAAGCAGCTGGAAGGGACCAGGGAAAGCACAGTGAAAACTCCATCCCACTCTCAGTTCTGCCTAGAGAGCACACAAAACGATTCAGACAAATGCCTCAGAAACATCAGGACTCCTAGGATGATAGTTAAGAAAATCTGGCATAACAATATGCCAGATATTTCTAAATGCTTTAGTGATCATAAATCTGGCAGGCAGCACAGCAAAATCAACTACAGAACACTTCCTAAAACAACTTAGGTAGGGCAGTGAGCCTGAGTGCCTTTCTGGTGACGTGCTGGGCAGAGAACACGCTTGCTTGTGAGGGTAAAGAGCCAACGTAGCTCAGGCCTTCTCTCTTCTGTGCTTCCTGACCACTCCACAGCCTAGAATGGAGCTTATTTGTGAAAGGGTCCAAGAAACAGCAGTACCGCCATTGACAGAGAGCCCAAAGCATTCATATCCCAATTCCTACAGCTATGTGTAAATCCAGTGATGGGCACAGAGGCCACAGGTATCGTGGACCACAGCAGCTTGTGAATCGGAATGACCATGGCAAAGAAGGTGAGCAAGGCCATCAAGATACTTACTCTAAGAGCCCCTTTCAGTTTCTGACATCTTTCCCTAGGTTCCTTCTCTAACCTTCTAAACCACAGAAAAGAAGTTACTGCTTTGCTTCTTGCTGACCCAAACTTTCATTCTCCTAGTATATTACTGTTTTAATTACCACTGAGCAAGCAGCCAAACACTGAGTGACACAGGAACATCTTAGTTGGAAGCTAACACTCAACAGACAAATACAGAGCGCCCATGGCTCTGCAGAAGTTGGATGTGCCGTGTATCAATGGGCCCAATAGTGGCATGCCGGGGGCCTACCTTCTCTGAGACAGCAGTGAAGGTCATGGCGTGGGTCATGAGTGACTCACCAAAAGCCAACCTCTCGGCTTTATTCATGTTCTTCAAGGAGACACCGAACACTAACTCATGGTCATAGCTGTAAAAAGAATGATAGAATAAAATAAGGAGAGTGTAGCCAGCCTGACTATGGGAGGACACAGAGCCTGGCAGCTCCAAAGGAGTGGCTGTGCAGAGCACCGGCACACACAGCCAGTATCAATGGGCGCCCACTCCTTTCATGCCACTACAGTATGCAGGGCAAGCTCAATTTGTACTGTTATTTTGGAAAGAAAACTTAATTTCTTTTTTCTTTGTTTTTGTTTGTTTGATTGATTTTGTTTGAGACAGGGTCTCTCTACATAGCTCTGACTGTCCTGGAACTCATTCTGTAGACCAACCTGCCTTCTAATTCAGAGATCCACCTGCCTCTGCCTCTGCCTCCCAAGTGCTGAGATTAAAGCTGTGCACCACCACATTAGGCAAAAAAACCCCTCTATTTTAAGAAATTAAAAAGCTTTTGAAATAACTTCTTCATTGTGGAAATGGTCTCTTTCAAGTTGGTAGACCCTCCCAGTTACTGAATCAAACCACTGACTGTGGAATTAATTAATTAATTTAGAGGCAGGGTCTTATATAGCTCAGGCTGGCTTTGGACTCACTATACAGCAGAGCTTCACTTGAATTCTTGATCCTTCCTGCCTCCACTCTCCAAGTGCTGGGGTTACAGCCCTGTGCAACTACACTGCTCTGAATGTGAAATTTAAATATATAAATGCTAAAACAATGGAGACTAATTTCAAATATAAAACCAAAAAGTTTAACCATTAGAAGTTCCTTTCCTTTTGTTAAATATCAGGATATTACTCCTACTAGTAACAATTACTTATGGATAAATCTAAAAAGATTTATTTTATTATTTTTGTAAAGATTGCATGTGTGTGTCTGCAGACGCCGATGGAGGTCAGAAGAGAACATCAGATCCCCTGGAGCTAGAGTCACAGGTGGTTGTGAGCTATCTGACATTACCTGGGAGCTGAACTCAGGTCCTCTGCAAGAGCGGTAAGTGCCCTTAAAACCATGCTCAGCCATCTCTCCAGTCCCTAAAATGATATATTTTAAGACCTAGGAATCTTGCCTGATTCAGCCTGGAAATGAACCTTCAATGTCAGCAAAGATGAAGGAGAATGATTTAAGGTAAATATATAAATTAGCCCATTGTCCTAAAGGAAAATATATAAGGCATCAAAGTAAGAGAAGCATTGAAAGAAAGATCAATAGAAGAGCTCCAGAAAGCCTCTTATCACACCGCAATGTGCCGAGCAGCTTTCCTGCCGACCCACTGCATGGTCAGTGTCTTTCCCACATAAGCCAGCATCTTAGGAACTCCAGTGAGTTCTGCGAGTGTGATCTTGGTTTCCTGGGTTACACTTGTGCTGCCTCTGCCAGGAGCCACAACTTCACAGATGCAGAGAAAGACCCACCCTCAGGCCAACCTCAATGTCTTGATGAACTCAGCAGAGGATTTCGAACACGAGCATATTCCAACAGCAACAACCCACAGAGAACTTTCTATTTTGAATTCCGTGCACTCACACATTCATGTCACTGAGGCCCAGCTTGCCATTGAAGTGTTTTCCAACATCACAGCCAAACCACACAGCCTAGAAATAGAAGAAAGTCAACATAAACCAAAGCAGTGAAAAGGAAAGCAGCAGCTATGTTAAAACCCATGTGGGAGACACAGAAACATAAGGCAGTACTAACCTCTCCATCTTTGATGGAGGCAGCAACCATCTTTTTCAAGAAGTCAATAGGCTGGTTGTTATACAGCGTTTTTCTCCCTCCAACCATATTGCTCAAGTAGTCTACTGTGTACAATTTATTGTACTTGTGCTGGGGCCGTGGGTCATTCACAAAACAAATCTTTTGAGATCAAGAACATGTGTATTAGAACACAAGACCAAAGATGTCAAGCAAGACACAAGCCTCACTGCTAGGTTGCTATGGTTACAACAAGCTCATCACCTCTAACTACAAGAAGAAACACTACAGTCACAAGGTAAAAGTAACAAGTAAGCAAAACTGGTCACACACATATAAAGAAGGGTACTACGTATTCTAATTAGCACAAAGAGCACACTTGAGATCTGTCTCTACCTGTCTTCCCTACTGGTAAAAACTGCCCCCAAATTAATTCTGTCATACTGCATATAACGCATGAGGCACCACTCGTGGAACAGTGTCACACACCCTTCTTCAAAGTGCAAGAGAGGCTCAATGTGCAGCAATGCAATTTCTTGAAGAGGGTCAAAAAGTCCATTGAGTGAGGGGGCCCTGGTCATCCTGCTAGGCAGATGCAGAAGAAGGAAGAACAACACTGGATGCCTCCTTTAACATGAAAGCTCCCAGCAAGGCCAGGAGGTTGTGGTGCTCTGAGCCTATCCATACTATCCAATATACCACCATCTATGTACCTGAGATTGATCTGGACCTAACTTATAGGGAAGAAGGATGGGATATGGGAATAAGCTGACTCTTGGCCTAGAGACACACTGGGGGAAAGTGACCCTGCTGTGCCTACTTCTGTCAGGTGCATATAAACTTCAGAGAATGAAAACAAAAAATTTCTAGCATCCAATTTGATAGATGTGCACATTAACCTGGGACTCTTATGTTCTTCATGTAAACAACAGACCTTGACCATTTACATAGTCAGCAGCTGCCGACACTAGTCTCTAACCTTATCTTCCATATTGAAGAGTGGCTTCACGTGTTCCTGGTAAAACTGCAAAGGGGTTATGGGGCCAATCTTGTGGTAGTTTTTGTCTTTGTCTCGATACTCCCAGGTGAAGGTCTCTGGTGGGTTACCCAAGCAGATGCACACCACGCGGAAGATCTGGAAAAGATGGGTGATTAAGGGCTTCATTTCCACGAGCCTGAAAAGCACTCAGGAATTAACAGCTATGTTTCAAACCCAGAAACTGCAAAAGAAATCTACTACGACTCCAAGATTCAAAAATTATCACAAGTCAACATCTAAGTTCTCAAGCACTCTGAACAGCAAAACTCTGAAATGTGAATATATTAATATTCTTAGCCAAGTGCTGCAAATTTCCTTAGCTAAGAAACTTGTCCACGGGCTGGAGAGATGGCTCAGCGGTTAAGAGCACTGACTGCTCTTCCAGAGGTCCTGAGTTCAACTCCCAGCAACCACATGGTGGCTCACAGCCATCTATAATGAGATCTGGTGCCCCCTTCTGGCGGGCAGGCATACATGGAAGGAATGCTATATATAATAAATAAATAAATATATTTTATAAAAAAAAAAAAAGGAAAAAAGAAACTTGTCCACACCAGGCATGGTGGCACTTGAACAATTAGTAGAGCAATTAGCTTTAATCCCAGCACTTGAGAGGCAGAAGCAGGTGGATCTCTGTGGATGGAAGGCCAGCCTGGTCTATATAGTGAGTTCCAGGACAGCCAGAGCAAATAGTGAGACCCTGTCTCGAAAGGAAAGAAAGGTAAATGCTCTAACACTAAACAATACCACCAATCCCCAAATAATGTATTTTTAAAATACTTATTTATACTTTTAATCATGTGTATTTGTGTGTCTGTGTAGGGAGGCACGGGTGCTGGAGAAAACCAGGGATATTGAATCCCTCTGAAATTGGCGATATATATATATAGGAACTTATAAACTGCCCCATATGGATACTGGGAATCAAACTCAGGTCCTCTGCAAGAGCTCTTAACCAGTCCCAAATGATCTATTTTCTTTTTTAACTTTTTTAAAAAAATCTATTTATTTATTATGTATACAGTATTCTCGGTATTCTGTCTGCATGTATACCTACAGGCCAGAAGAGGGCACCAGATCTCATTACAGATGGTTGTGAGCCACCATGTGGTTGCTGGGAACTGAACTCAGGACCTTTGGAAGGGCAGGCAGTGCTCTTAACCACTGAGTCATCTCTTCAGCCCATGATCTATTTTCTTAAAGTTATAAAAAGACCTTTGTGTTAGCATTAATAAAATTTTAAAATATGCTTGTATTATTTTTACTTTATACAAAAAAAGAGGAAAAAATACTTTGTACAAGGCCAGAATATACAAAATATTTCCTTTTCTTTTTTTTTTTTTTTTACTTTGAGAATACTATTGTGGTTGTTTGGATAAGAATGGGCCCCATAGGCTCATACATTTGAACACTAAGTCACCAGGGAGTGGCACTATTTGAAAGCATTAGAAGCATTTAGATGTGTGGCCTTGTTGGAGGAAGTATGTCACTAGGAATGGACTTTCCAAGGTTTCAAAAGCCCATTCCAAGCCCAAAATCTCTCCCTCTCCCCTCTATGGATGAAAATGTATTTCTCAGCTACTGTTCCATGTCTACCTGCATGCTGCCTTGCTTGACATGATGATAATGGGCTAAACCCCTGAAATTATAAGCAAGCTCCCAACTAAATACTGTAGTTCCCTGGGCGTGGCAACTTTACAGAAATGGAACAGTGATGAAGACAGCTATTCTGGGTTCAGTGGCACACATCGTTAATCCCAGCACTTGGAAGGCAAGTGGATCTCTGTGAGTTCAAGGCAAGTTCCAGACCAGCCAAAACTACAGGGTGAAACCCCCCCCTCTCTCTCACATACACACACACACACACACACACACACACACTCACAACATAACAATTTGCCTCTTATCTCTCTACCCTACTGTCACTACACTGTTCCAGGCTCATCTCTAACTCAGCTTCACTCCTCGAGCCACAAACATGTCTGCTCTGTTACACTCAAGAAAAGTGGGTCTTCTGCCTACTAAGTATGTGTTGTGCTAGTGTCTATACACACTTACTAGGTTAACTGTAACACTCTCAAGATAATCTACTCCTTCCCTCCTTTTTTCAGATGAGATTGTGACTCAAAAAAATGAAGTAACCCACTTAAAATCATAGAGCCGGTGACTGTAAGATCAGGATCTGAGCTGAAGTCACGTGCTATTAAAGGAAAGCATTCTACTTAGCTTTAAAAAGGGACCATCTACTGAAGGCCTACTGTGTTGTGCTATAATCTATATACTGTAGCGCTCAATCCTCTCAACTAAGATGGCAGCCGTTACTGTCACTTGAGAGATAAAGACCACAGCCTTAGGAAGTAAGCGGCTTGCCGGAAGTCCCAGAGCAAGTAAATGGCAGATCAGAACTGAGTTTAGACTAAACTTTCCAAAATACTGTAAATTCACCTCATGGCTTTCTGGGTTTCTTATAACTTTTCTCCTATAATGCAGTACAAGGTTTTTAAGAATAAAGGCCAGCAAACTGTCCTCTGACCTCCACACCTGTGTCATGGAATGTTTGTGCCCACACGTGCATGTATGCGGCAAATGCACACACCTGTTCTCTCTCTCGCTGCTAAAGAAGAGAGGAATGACCTGGCTAGACCAGCACACCTGGCTCATTTTCCACATCACCTCAGGGTAAATAATTTTAGAAGTACTTTGAGTCACTTCCCTGTTGAAAATTCAATAAAAGTTGCCTATTACCTCCCACAACAAACCCAAATTCCATGACCTAATTTCTTTTTCTTATGTTTTGTTCATATGTTTAGGAAGTATACATGCACTACTCTTAAACATACAGCTCAATTCACTGTTTCCTACATACATGGAGGTAACCACCATCTAGAACAAAATATATTGAAAAGGGTCCCTGGTTCTTTTTTAGTAAATAACTCAAATACTTTGCCGAGGTAACTTTCATTTGACCCCTACAGCCATGGTTCATGTCTTGCCTACACTCTTATCGACATGCCTGTGGGCTTCGCTCACATTCCCATGCATATAAGCAGCGTGCTCTTAACTGCTGTGACTCCACTGTCTTTACAGAAGGAGGCTAACCTTCAGAAGAGGCTCTGCTTGCCTTACATCCTGCTCTGCTCTGTTTTCCAAGAGAATTGTCCTTTAGGAGGATTTTCTGTGTGCTTTATGAGCTTACACAGCTAGAACATCAACCACTGTCTTCTAATACTACATTCTCAAGCTGGTTTCTGCATAGCAGAGAGGCAGAGCAGTTTACAAGCAACTGTAATCGAGTTGCCCCAGCTATGGACTATGAGCTCTGCTTGGGATTCACATAGACCATACAGTGTCTTGGATTTGCTCAGTGGTGAAGCTATAGAAGGCAACTTTAGGTCTCTGTCGCCATGAGAACACTACCACTGATAACTAAGGTAGAAACCATGACTTGTATGTTCAACTGTTATCTGCCAACATACATGTATGTATACCTATCAGTGAAATTGTTCTGGTCCACTCCAAATTATCCAAAGGTGGTGAATCTACCAAGCTCTGGCCAAATAAAACAGAATGAAAGTTTAACACAACTTTCTGGTTTCACTTTCCTCTCTAAGGTGCACTGTACCTTATAGTATATTTTGTTTCCCTACCTGAATATCCGAAGTAAAAAGTATTAAATTACTACCTCCTCCCTGAAGCTGCACCTGAGGTAATACTCACAAATACACAATACACACACGGAAGCATCAGAAGAAATTGGTACTGGCCAAATGGCTCCGCAGGTAAAGACACTGGCTGAGTAAGCCTGAGGAGCTGAGCCCTGTTTTCAGAACCCGTGTAAAGGCGGAAGGGATCAACCGCACAGAGCTGTCCCCTCTGGGCTCCTTATGTACACCACGGCACATGCACACCCACAAACACGTCATACACAGACGTAGTAATAAAATAATAATATAGTTTTTTAAACTTTTAAAAAAGAAATCTGCATTTACATTATCAAACTGAATTCTCTAGTAAAACCCTTTGCAAGACGATAGTTATCCAGTTGCTCACCCCTTATAAATCTAAAGATTTTAATCAAATATACTTGATATGGCTGAGAGTTCTTCCTTTTAGATTCTAGAAAACTTCTTTAACTTAAAACACATAGTTTTGCAAGCCAGGAATAGCACACACCTTTAATCCCAGCACTGGGAGGCAGAAGCAGGATATTTCTGAGAGTTTGAGGCAGGCCTGGTTTATACAGTGAATCCTAGGACAGTCAGAGCTACACAGTGAGAATCTGTCTCAAAAAACAAACAAACAAAAACACATGAAGTTTTACTATTTAGTCATTACTTTGGGTAATTTATAGCCCATCTATACCAATGTGCAGGGGACATCTGGCCCCAGTCAAGTAACGATAAATAATTTTAAGGATTCCCAAGGTTCATAAGACTGCATTTTCTTGAAATGTAAGAGTCTCTGTTTTGAAATAACATTATTTTCAAAGGTACAAAATGACAGTTAATGTTGAACATCCAAGTCTGCTCTCTGGTGGACAAAGCAGGAGTGTCACCTGATTCTCACAAAATTTAATTGACATTCATGACACAGAATATGCACAACCATATTCCTCAGAATATAACTACAAATGAGAATCCACCATTAAGTTCCTGGGGAAATACACTGGTGACTTTGGGATTCTCTCTCTCAGCCCAGCACCTCTGCTCCTCCCTTTATTTTCTCCACGGGATATTACACTTGTTACATATTTTATTTGTCTCTGCCTACTAGAAAGTAAATACACAGAGACAGGAATCCCTACCTGATTTGTTCACTGCTAAATCTTCAATGCCTAGACCATACTAGGTACAGGTAATTTACTATTTGTGCCTTCTAATTGTGATCTCAGAGTAAACTTAGTGTATAGTCCAACCTGACTTAAAACAAAACAAAACAAAAAGCTAACACAGTCAAGGGAATAAGCTGAAGTAATGCTGGCTTTCCAAGACACTGGAGAGCTATAAGCTTTCCACACACATGCCCTGGATTTGATTCTTCTTTCCCAAATCCCCAAGCCAATAATTACATGGTCTTGTTGGTTTTTATTTTTATTTTAAAAAACAAGCCAATGCTTTTTAGCTATTCTCTCCTATCTGTGGGGCCCACTGAGACCCTTTTCCCTCACAACTTTGGAAGAAGGCAATCTAGAGAAACCATGCTGAGCATGGCTACATGTGCCTCCTAGTCCATCTGGCTTTTAATTCTTGATTAATTTAATTGTAATTAAGTTGGAAATTTAAGGTACTTTACTTACTTTGGGAATGTGTAATCTTTGTCTACCAACATATAACCCTTCAGAAAAGCTGCAGTCTGTATAAGAAAGATCTAATTCCTATCTCTAGTTAAATACATCTTCTAAGGGGGCTCAAGAGTTGGCTCAGCGGTTAAGAACACTGGCTACTCTTGTAGAGGACCCAGGTTCAACTTTCAGCACCTACATGGCAGCTCACAACCATCTGTAACTCCCGTTCCAGGGGATGTGACACCCTTACACAAACATACATGTAGGCAAAACACCAACGCACATATATAAAAATAAACTAATTAAAAAAATACATTTTTCTGGAGCTGGAGAGATGGCTCAGCAGTTAAAGAGCACTGACTGTTCTTCCAGGAGGACTCAGGTTAAAATCCCAGCACCCACATGGTAGCTCACAACTGTCTATAACTCCAAGATCTGACACATTCACAGACATACATGCAGGTAAAACACCAATGCACATAAAAAAATAAAATAAAAATATTTTTAATGATACATCTTCTATGAAGACAGAGTCTAAGTTTCAAGTTTACTTTTGTTTAAAAAAAAAAACTATTTTAATTGGCTTCTAAAACTATTTCCCCTAGCAGAGATTTATTTTCATTGACTTGTTGAAGTCTAACATGGCAAATGATATAAACAGCATAAGGAAAGGAAAAAGGAAACAAGGCACAAAAAGCATGGGATTCAGAACTAAAGCAAAGCCTACCTGGCCTAATTTAAAGACAAACAAATGGAGAAAATCAATTCTCAAGCACATGGCTACATCAGGTGAGGAAGAGAGAATTTAAAGCCAGCCAGGGGTGGACAAGAAGTGAATAAAAGGTTAGAAGGAGACAGCAGTTCAGAGGAAGATTCCAGAGGTTAGAACTACGTAGAGGTGGCACAATCTTAGAAGCAGTGGTTGTTGAAAAAAAAATCGAAAAAATCTAAAGCATGGTAAAACTTAGTTACTTCCATTGTTATAAAGTACACAGCTACAATGCTGTTTTATTTTGAGATACTATCTCACTATTCAGGCTAAAGTAGCTCAAATTTGTAATCCTCCTGCCTCAGCTTCGGAAGTGAAGAGATTACAGGTATGGATCAGTGTCCAGCTAGCTAAAATGTTCTTAAGAAATCAATTACCTGAACTTCCTACTTTTACTGATGGAGAAACTAGGTTTAAGGGTAAAATGAACCACTGACCAGTCTGGCCACAAGCATCTTCATAAAAAGCAGTGAACTTTGAAAGCAGTTCAGGAGTTCAGTGAACTAACTTCTGGAGAGTGATGAGGGAACCCTATCAACCAATCACATCTAATTAAGGCGTGGCTACCTGCAGCGAAGGAGGAAAAACTGGGAGAATTAAGGTGTGCGCCCTCTCTGCACGGTGCCCGCCAGACATATAGGAAGTCGGACTTCCCACTCTTGTAGCGTGAGTTTTCCCCTTATAACCATTAAAGTATATTTATTATTCTTGAGCTGGCCTAGTTATTCATCGTACCAACCTAATTCGTTACAGGAGAGGTATGTTATAGACCTTTGTAACTGAGCTACACAGAGAAAGGGGACAGGAGGAAGGCACTCTCTACGGCTCCCTGGTGGTAAGATGGAATAAGATGCTTAAAAACAAAAATATTTCCCTAAGTAAAGAGGGCAGATATCCCTGGAGTCATTAAATCTATCTTCAGACAGGAAAGGCATGTAAGGTGCATGCCGGCAAACACAAGGCATAGGCTGCTCTGAGATGCTAGGAGAGTGCGCTCGGTAACCGACAGTGTTCTTGAGATTGTTTCCAGAGTAGTGTGTGAATTAAGGAACCAGAAATGCAGACCTTCCTTCCCATCTCACTGCAGACCCTCTTAACCTGTATTTTCTGTACTGCTTTACATAGACTTGAAAAGTCTGTAAGTACTTCGTTAGACCATATCTTTCCCTCCTCTCAAATCTTCTCAATTATTATTTCTTTCCCACACAGTTTCCCTACTCCTGATTGAACTGATAAAAAGCCTTTCCTCATATCTTCAATCTTCCCTCAAGACACCATGACATCACCAAGATATCTTCCCTTCCCTGTCTTCCACAGAGCTCACTGGCAAGTCCTAACAGCAACCCTTCCAGAAAAACCCAGAGATGTCACTGCTCATGAATCTCTCTAACCTGTGTACTTACAACTAACTTTCCGTCTAGTTTCTTTGCTTCTACAATCTGTTCTTAAAATACCCAGAAAGGTGTCTTTCTGTCCTTGCCTCTCCGACCGACACACACATACATACACACACACACACACCCCTACCTTCCTTGAAACAGGGTTTCATATAGCCTCAATCTTGTGATTCTCCTGTCTTAGCCTCCCTCGCACTACAATTACAAGTGTGTTTCACTATGCACAGCTTCAGAGTAAAAAAAAAACTAAGCAAAATATTAAACTCCCTAAAAGCTACCTTACTTAGAATAAGATGAAGTAAGCTCTTCACCACAGCTCTGGGCCCTGCATTAAGCTGGTGCCCAATTCATCTGCTTTCTGTCCCACTCGCCCCCATTCTCCCTTCCCAAGCTCAAGCCACAGTGAACTCAGGAATGCCAGCTTCTTCCACCATGGGGCATTTGTCCTTGCTGTCCCCTGCCTGGCTCACTCTTATTATTCTTAGCTCAATTCAGATTTTACCTCTGAAAATCTATTCAAACAGGTAAAGTATGAATCCTGGGACTGTAAAGATGGTTCAGTGGTTAAGAGTGCTTGCTACACCTACAGAGGACCTGATCCAATGGCTCATACCCACATGCAATGGCTCATGCCTACCGTATCTCATCCAACACCCTCTTCCGGTGTCCTCAGACACTGCACTTTTATCCACATATCCACACACACAGACACACACATGAACACATAATACAGTTTTTTAAATAGTAATTTTTAGGACCTGGGCAGGTGATTCAATGGTTAAAAGCACTTGCTGCTTTTATGGAGAACCCAATCACTTCTAGCTCCTGTTTTAGGGGATTCAACAGCCTTTTCTGACCCCTGCAGGCTGGCTCCTTTATATACATGGTACACAAACATACACTCAAACACAGATACATACACACAAAATTAAAAAATATATAACTAAACATGATTTTAGGATATTAATATAGTTCATAAAAATGCTCAGTCTCACCCAAAATCATATATCATAAGATAATATTGTTTACCTATCAGATTGACCCAAATCTAATTGTCACTGACGATAGGAATGGACATTAGTATAACCCCCAGATAATTTGGAATGTGTTATCAGCTCCTTCCACTTCCCCTCCTCTGGACATTAAAGACCTTAAGCATGTTAGGCAAATACTATACCACTGAGCTATATCCTTAGCTCAATGTTTTATTTAAGGTTTATTTATTTATTTTGAGGCATCTCTGTGTAGCCCTGGCTGTCCTGGAACTTGCTCTATAGACCAGGCTGCCTCCACCTCAGAGGCCTGCCTCTGGGATCAAAGGTGTGTGCCACCACTACTTGACAGGTTTATTTATTTTATGTGCAAAGGTGTGTGCCACCACTACTTGACAGGTTTATTTATTTTTATTTTATGTGCATAGGTGTTTGCCTGCATGTGTGCCCAGTGTTCAGAGGCCAGAAGAGGGTGTAGGATCCCCTGGAACTGAAATTACAGATGTTATGATCCACCATGTGGGTGTTAGGAACAGAACTGGGTCCTCTGGAAAAGCAGTCAGTGCTCTTAACCATTGGGCCATCTCTCCAGTACCATTAATGTTATTTTTAAGAACCCTGCTATAGAATTTCCTAAGCCATCAAAATTAGTTCCTGTCCCTTTTCACAACCCTGACAAGTATTAGCTTTGGTCTTTGTTTCAGGATTTATTTTTAATAGAGCATGTTTTGGAAGAGAATACATTAGTAATCCTAAGGGATCTGGAGGCTCCAAGAGCGAGCACATGGAGAACACCTGTAACTGAAGTGGCTACATGATTCCAGAAAGATCTGCTGAGTCTCCCACATCCACAAACCACCTACGCTCCTCTCTGAAAGAATGCCTTTGGCATAAACAAGTTCCCTTCACGCTACCTCGGCTTCATGGTTACTCACTGAGGTCATCACTGAGACTTGCCCATAAGGCTAGGTAAATCATAGGTATTAATTTGTGGCTTTAAGTAAAGCTAAACTCTTCATTACAAAAGAGTCAGGTTCAATAATGAGGAGTTATTTGGAAGACTGTAAAAATGTCAAAACCTACCACATAGATTCTGTAGTGAACAGATGAAATAAGTCCCTAAGTAAACAACCCTACAAAACACCTGGACTCAGGACATGGCAAAGTATTATCTTTGGATTTCAAAGCAGGGGTAGAAGAAAACAAAAGAAAACGTAAAAATGTATGGCTATAATTCTGAATCATTTATTGTCCCCTACTAATCCTATGGTTAGGACATAAATCTTAAGACTATTATTAATTTGAGGATCACTAAAACAAACACCATAGGCCATGATACTTATGGTCTATAAGCAGTATATCTGGGGGCTGGAGAGATGGCTCAGGCAGTTAAGAGCATCTGTTCCTGCAGAGGCCTAGCCACCCACATGGCAGCTCACCAATGTCTGTAACTCCAATTTCACGGGATCTGATGTCTTCTGGCCTCTGTGGGCACTGCACTGCACTTCCTGCAATTACATACATGCAGGCAAAGCACTCAGAAGTAAAAATAAACCCTAAGAAAAAGGAAGGCAGGGCAGTGGTGATGCACACCTTTGATCTCAGCACTCAGGAGGCAGAAGCAGGCGGATCTCTGAGTTTGAGGCCAGCCTGGTCTACAGAGTGAGTTCCTGGACAGCCAAGGCTACACAGAGAAACCCTGTCTTGGGAAAAAAAAATACTACTACTCTTCCTACTACTATCTGGACCTTTTTATTAACCATTAGCACACAATCTTTTTAAGTTATTACATTCACTTATTTCTTTGTAAATGCATGTGTGGAGGTCAGAGGATAACTAGCAGGAATCCATCTTTCCCTTCCATCATATGGATCCCAAAGACTGAACTTAGGTCATCAAACTTGGCAGCATTCAGTCAGTACCTGCTCAATCACTTGTTGGCCAACTTACAGTCTTCATCCCTGCTACATTCCCATTACCTTAATCTAACCACAAGTTAAGGCAAACTGTCAGGAGAGATAGCCTCAGCAAGAGACACCATTCCAAATGGGAAGAGAAGTCAACAAATGATACAGGGCACTAGCACCTGGCATTCTGACATTAATTCCTTATTTGACATCCCTCCATCCCTCCCTCCTTACCATTTCGAGGGAAGTATTTTAAATCCCACACTGAGTCTCAGGTTAGTGAGCAGATCTTAGGATGAAGGTAACTAAGTCAGAATATAAATCCATGCTACACTGAACTCTAAAGTCTCTTTCCCTCTGTACTAAGAGACTGTTCTTCGATAGAACATTTAAGAAAGTTGAACATAATTTAAATGCAGTTAGCAAATAAATGCTATGCATTCATCTATTCTAATATATAAGAAACAGTTATCATGTCAAACACTGGATATGGAACCCATGGACAAACCGAGACTTGAAGCAGTAAGGAACTTGTCCATGCATGCAGTCAAGCAGGAAAGGTCATCGTTCTGACTATAAACACGCTCCACTATGCTGCACTGCCTCCCTTAAATATGAATTTTCCACTGAAGTGACAAAATGTGAAGCCACTCCGCTCCCGTCTTAACTGTGGTCTCACCAATGTGCCCACGGACTGAAGAAGGTAACATACGTTCTTTTCTCAGAGAACTTCTGCTTCGTGTCTACTAGTACTGAATATGGAGATTACTAATACAGATGTTTATCTGCCTTGATAAGAAACACTTAGCTGGTGCCTTTTCAATTTTCCAAGTGTTTCACACACATTACTTTTAACAGATACAACCATCGCCAGCTCCTCATTACAGAAGAAACCCAGATGCTCTGCTGTCCATCCACCTGTGTACAGTTTCCTTTGCCTGGGGTGGTAGTCCCTGCTAGTCACACGGTAAATTCCTCTATGGCTGGTTCAACTCTTCCCTGAGTTAGTCATTTCCCCTCCATGACCACAGAACTCTGTTATACATCTAGAACACAACTTATTATCATTATTCATGGTCTTCCTTTTGTCCAAAAGACCATACTTGTAAAGCCAGGGATACAGCTCGGTGGTAGAGCAAGAGGCGCTGAGTTTCATCTCCAGTACCGGGAGAGGGAGGATAGGAGGAAGTGCCACACAAAAACTGAGCTCTTGGAAAGCAGAAACAGCCTTCTCATCTTTATTCCTTCAGCGCCAAACTCACAGAAAGCAGTACTTATGAATGCGTAAAAAGTGGCTCTTATATAGAACCTCAACTAGGAATTAAGAAAGCTCAGTACAAGTCCTTAAAACTCAAGAAGGTGTAAATTTCACTCTTTTTTCAGCTTTAAAATAAGTAGTTTTTGTTGTTTTCTTGAGACAGGGTTCCCTGTAACCAAGGCTGACTGTGAACTCTCTATCCTTCTGTCTCTACCTCTAAAGTGAAAAATAAGTAGCTTTCATTCAATTAAATATTCACGCAGCGACTGCATTCCAAAATCAGTTTAGCAGGATATTCTGAGTGCTTTTTAGACGAGTCACAAAAAATCCAAAGATTCTTACTACCTCCTCCATCATGGCGTCTTGCGTAGATGAGATTTCCCCTTTGGTTGCTCCACTGTGTACCAGGTTCCGCAGCCGTATACAGAATTCTCTCATCTATAATAGAAACGTATTCAGCATTCCAGTAGTTGCACAAGCTGTTAATAAGCCTAACAGATCACCACTAGCTATGCTTGGAAGTCAACACCCTGGGCAAAGTTTATAAAAACAAATTGATTTTCCCCAATCAGTCCACTTAAACAGATAGTGAAATATACTTTCAATATGGGCACAGGGATTATTCCTAAAGAACACTGGACGGAACTGATCTTTTTCTGTAACTGACAGTCCCCTCTGCGTGTGCATGGAGAATATCTGGTTCTGGAGCCCACCACCCTTAGAAAGCAGGAGACGGGTCACAGAAGCACTAAGCACTCGTATATATTCTCATTTAGAATCCTATTTGCTGTCCACTTTGCCTTCCCTGCCAGTCACTATGACTGTGACTATACTAACCTCCAACATGTTTTTCTGTTTCTTTCAATTTTGGGAGAAGTCCCACATTAAAAAGATTCTGAAACTGAACTGTAGTGCTAAAATGACTTGTTCTCAATCAGAATAAAATCCAAAGCTAAGACTTACTATCTTCTAGCCTTTGGATAAGAGACCCCAGAGTTTCCTAGTTAGGAAACAGCCTACATCTAATACTAGGGAAACAGAAATATGCTTATTTTTAAATGCACTCTTTTCCTTGGGGATAACATCTAATTTCAGTCTTGTAGATATGAGCGGCAGATTTTGGCAACGTCCAGTTCTCAAAAAAGAGATCTGGCAAGCAGAACACCACCGCACAGGGCTTATAATCATCCCTGGGAAAATGTGGAAGAGAAATGATTCATTAGGGTAACTTAAGCCATAAAAAACAGCTCAGTGACTACATCAAATCCTCAGTGGGTGGCTAAACCACACTGATGTGGTCTGGGTAAGCCTAAGAACAAAGCACACTTTTAAAGGAAGTCTTACAAATTGTTCTGCTGGCTTCTGCTAGTGCATGAAGCAGCCTCAGCACACCTCCACTAGAAGCCAGTGGGCAGCACAGAAGCCTGTGTGTTCAAGACCCAAGTTAACTGAACCTAGTACTTTTTCCTTGAATATGTGTAAGAAAACACTAAAATCAATAGAAACAAAACACGGTAATCTTAACGATTTCTTGAGGTTAATGTGTAGCCACATGGCTCTTGATAAACCTTAACATCAATAGTTATCCTGTCTCTGTAAAAAGTCAGTTAGTTTAAGATCAAGAACACTAACCCAGTCCCTCCTACACATATTCTGTACCTTGTGATTCAGAATATCATTCATTCTTCTGCTTGCCTCTGTCGTATGAGATTCAGGGAAGCATTTCTTAGGGACAACACCGTATTTTTCTAAAAGACAACAATTTTAGTGTTCAATAAAGTGAAAATAAATTCTAGTATTAGAAATTCTGTCCAAACTATTGGCTACTTTAAACTAGGCTGTATTAATAAGCCAGGGTGGGGTTTGGTTTATTTGTTTGAGAAAGGGTTTCATGTAGTCCAGGCTGGCCTCAAAGCCTCTATGTAGCTAAGAATAACCTTGAACTTCTAGTCTTTCTGCCTCGACCTCCTGAGTAATGGAGTTAGGGGCACATACCAGGCACAGAACACTAGACCTGGTTTATTCAGTGCTAGGGACTGAACTCAGAGCTTTGTGCACGCCAGGCAGCCCTCTACTGCTAGACTTCATCCCCAGCCCTTAGCAGTGCTGTTGGATTGCTTGATTCTAAGGACTGAACCTAGGGCCTCGGGCATGCTGAGAAAACGCCTTACTTCTGAGTTATCCCTCCAATCCCTTCGACAAACTTTTACAATGCAGCTATCTGCCTTATTCCCACCTATCATACTCTATAAAACACTCAGCACGAGGTCTCCCACAAGAAAATGTTTGAATAAAGACATTTTCACACAGATGCAGGGTTTTGTTTGCTTGCTTGCCCTGCCGGTTGGCTGTTGCTGTTTGCAGTGCCAGGGAATCAGACCCAAGGTCACGTGCACACCAGGCAGGCATTCTACCACCGGTCCACACCACCAAACCACTTTTCTTTCCTTTTCAGATTTATTTTTATTTTATGAGTATTTTCCCTGCATTTATGTATGTGCACCATGTGTGTCCCTGAGGTCGTCAGAAGAGTGTCTGAAGTAACAGATGGCTGTGAACCACTCCATAGGTACTAGGAATTTAACCTGGGTCTTCTGTAACAGGAGCAAGTGCTCTTAACTGCTTACCTGTCTCTTTAGCCCTATTAATATGCTTCTTAATTCCCCAGTGCTTTAAGATTACTTTAGTATGTATGGGTGTTTTGCCTACACGTATGTTTGTGCACCATGTAAAGGCTAGAAGAAGATTTTAATACACTAGAACTAGAATTGGAGTTACAGATGGCTATGGGCCACATCTAGCTGCTGGAAATTGAACCTGGGTCATCTGAAAGAGCAACCAGTGCTTTTGAGTCACTGAGCCATCTCTCTAGCCCCTCAGTGCTTTTTATGAGAAGTTACTTCTAATTAATTCTCCTCCCAGTCAAGCCTTCATGGTATCTACTTCTTTATCAGGTATTTAAAGAAAGGGACTTCACACTGAGAATGAGAAGTAAAAATTTGTAGAGCTAACTATGCTGCCTTCTTGGAAGTCAGTTCCACTGTGTACATAACCACCAAAGAAATGGCCTATTCCTAAGTGCAGAGCTTGCAATTCCATTAGAGACAAGCTCTTACCAACGATATTGACAAGCATATCCCATTGTCCACCATCATTTGTGGGGTTCATAAGCAAATACTGCACCAGTCTCCCATCTTCAGGCTCTTTTTTCTGGGCTGTATCCACAAAAGCATTTAAGAAGAAATAACAGCGTTCAACCTAAAGTAAAAGAAGATAAATAAAATTAAAGGCAAAGGGAGTCAATCCCATCTGGCATGATCAGAAGAATGGGAGCCCTGGGACAACTAAGAAGGAAATATATACGTCTTTTAAAACTGAAGTTGGTAATTAAATATCAGTACTTGGCTTCAAAAGAATATCTGGTCTTTTCTTATACTTGCATATATATTTAAACACACTGCATCCATGTACTGCATACACAGTCTAATGTTTAAATAAATCTTATTTTAGAGTCTTTACTCAGTAAACATCTAATGAACAGTTATATTTTAAGGATTTTTAAATGAAATAAAAATATTTACTGCCTTTTTTTCCCCCCAGAAAGGTGCTACCAAAAGAAACTGGGTGCTTAAAAAATCAAATGACCTAAGTAAAGATGCTAGACAGGCAACTGCTGAAAACAAAATTTTAATTTTTAAATAAAGAAAACACAATCAGTGAGTCAATAAATTTGTTACTTCCTCAGAGAATGCAGCCACCTACCAAACAGAAAGCAGCTGCGGGGCTAGAGTTCAGGGTTAGACCTTTGTCAACAGCACGCCAGAAGCCCTGCTCTGACCCTAGCACCACAAAAGGAAAAGAAGGGAATATACTTCTGCTTTTGAGAAGATAGACTTCTGATTCTTGGGAAATCAGAATGGTATCACATCTGTAATAAAAAGGTACACTGTAACAAGAAAAGCAAAATAACATAAAGGTTGCCCCTAACTAGGTTCTACTGAAACAAAAAGAATCATGCAAGGTCAGTCCCCTACCTTGTCCCAAAAAAACAGGTAAGATTGACTAAACTCAAATTCTTCAATATTAAATTTTTTCATGAATGGAAGTCTCATAACATTCAAACAAGAAAAGATCCAGCATCGTCCTAAAATGAGAAAGCAAACCAAGAAGTTTATGACTGTTTATGGATCACACTGCCCCAACTGTATTTCCAAACACCAGATCCACAAGATCTGGACATTAAAGACTAAATAAGAAATATTAAATATATTTGTTTTTGAGACAGTCTTATATAGCCCACTATATATAGCCAGGGTAGTCTTGAACACCTGATCCTCCTGCTTCACGTCTCAAGTATAATATAGACATGTGTCACAATATTTGGTGTTATGTGATACTAGGAATTGCACCCAGGAATTTGTACATGCTAGACATTCTACCATCTTAACTACATCTTCAGTCCAGAACAGAAATATTAAAACCAAATCAAAACAAAAGACATGTAGTGATTGCTACTATATAGTATACACACACACTTAAAAACAAAATCCAAATGAAACAAAAAACCAACCAGAACCTTTTAGGTTGGGCATGGTGGCTCATACCTATAGCCCCAGAACTTAGAGACTAAAGCAAGAAGACTGCTGTGAGTTCAAGGTCAGCCTAGATAATACAGTGAGTTCTAGCATAGCCTAGAAACACTAAAAGAAAATGAAGAGAAATCATGAATAAATTACGTGATATCCAAAAAGGACACAGAGGATAAAGAAACTTTTGCTTAAGTTCTTCATAAGACAGTAGTGAAGTGGGAGAACATCCTTTTTCTTCTCGATAATGCCCAAACTGGCAAGGACTTGGAAAAACAAGCATCCCCTTCTGAACAGAGAGCTGAGGAAATACAAGTCACCCGAGAACAATTCAGGAATCAAAATCTTAATTTGAAATGAACAAAAACCTTAATTTAGAATGGACAGGGCATCCTTCAGTGAATGCGAAGCTTAACATAAAGCTATTGCCTACGCTCCCAAAAGGAGTTGTTTTTAAAGCAGGTATTTGACTAACCAGGGTACATAAAAATTCAAACACAAATGGAAAGTTTGGGAGAGCTGAAGCAGGAAGATCACTTCAGCTCAAGAGTTAAAATACGGGCTGGAGAGATGGCTCAGAGGGTAAGAGCACTGGCTGCTCTTCCAGAGGTCCCGAGTTCAATTCCCAGCAACTACATGGTGGCTCACAACCATCTGTAATGAGACCTGGTGCCTTCCGTGCCAGCAGTACATTGTATGCTTAATAAATAAATAAATCTTAAAAAGAGTTAAAATGCATATAATTTAAAAACTGAGACATAAATGAAACAACAAAGTGTTTTCCTCTTAAAATCATGTTAACACAGCAAATTAGCTTAGCAGCACTACTATTCCAGGACAGAAATGTTGCTCAGTTGGTAGAATGCTTAACTAGCATGCAATGACCCTGGATTCGTCCTCAGCACCATACAAAGTAGACATGTACTACATGCCTGCAATCATAGTCCAGCACATGGGAGGTGGAAGCAGAAGGACGAGAAGTTGAAGGCCATTGTTGGCTACAAAGGAGGACCATTTTTCTACCCTATTTTCACAGCTTCACACTCTCTCCATACACCTGGCCATCAGGAGCCATGTTTTCAAGCACAGCCCACCATCATTCTTCCATTTAGTATGTTTCTGACAGAGCAATGTTCTAAACCCAAGCATGATGCTATCCCTGAAGACTTTATGACAAGTATTAAGAACATAAACATGTCTTTATTTAAATGCATAACCAGAGCTTCTGTAGTTTACCGCTTTCCATACCAATGTGAGTTTTTAGAGGTCTCTTTCGAATGACACCCAACATTTCTATGTGAGGTCATGTCCAGAACTTTCAAATATTTTGCCTCTCAGAAACTGATGGAATCTAGTATCTATAAGCATTCCAAACCAGCGTGGACTAGAGCAACTTCAGACTGATGCCTTTACCAAAACATTACTCTATGGCAAGATCAACTCAGTGTGTCTATCCTGAAAGCCTTTGGGAGCAGAGACGAAAGAGTAATGCTCTTCAGGAGAAAAACGCAGGGAAATTTCCAACATATTTGGATATAATGTTTTTACAGATATGAAACCATTTCTACAGCATACTACAAACGAAAGGTTTATAAAAAGGCACATGTAAAAATTCTTAAAGTATGATCTCATATTAAAATCAATCATACAGGGAATAAAGACTTGATGGGTCAACAAATCTACTCTACTTCACAGGTTTTCTATACTGGACAAGAATGGGTCTGTAACTTATGTTTCTGAATAGTGACATCTTTGTTTTAGGCTGGCTTATCTGTCCACTAGTTGTCTCCTGCACACTATTTCTATTTCTGAGTGAACTCTCAGGATGAAAACATCACAAGAACAAACTACATCACTCATGCACTAATAAATTAAAGAGATACATAAGACCTGATCTGTTCCAGATTAACGTTTCCAAGCTTACCCTAGACCACTGCAATCAGAACACGTAGGGCTGCTGTGATATACTAACTAGATAATCTGTAGCCTGACAGACCTCATCATTCCAAATGCTTCTGAACTAAGGGCCTGGGCATGCTAGCTAGGTAAGACCTTTTTACGAAATAGAAAGATTTTTGCAAGTCATGATTTTTTTTTTCCTTTAAAATTTAAAAATCAATCTTACTAAGGTATAATTTACATACAGCAAAACATTACTCATGTTAAATGTATCCTTATAAGTTTTGAATTGCTCTAAGTAGCAATAATGTGTTTTCTGTAAGTACACATGGACTTGGAGTAGTATCAAAACAACGAAAAATAATGGAAGGTCTCTTAGTTCAATTTTGTTTTGAGAATATTTCTCCTCCTTGGATTCCTGGATAACCAATCTCTCAGTGTAGATGTATTTCTAACAGTGGTAACCGGACAGCGTACAGCAAAACAAGAATTCTCAGCCAGCAAGGAATGAGAACTCAAGAGTACTACGAAGTGACCTATGAGCACAGTAACTCCAGCTGTAGCCATGGAGCACATTTTAAAATAATAGCCAACGACATTCTATTGTAACCACATTAAGGTTTTTCTATTTTATATATTTGGATTTTCGTGCAATTCTGGGAAGTCTTCTAGAGTAAGAATATCTTTGGATGGGCTACTTGTGACCAAGGGCATAGCTCGTCTTTGCTTTAGGTTTATCTGTATGCAATCTCTTCCCACATCTGTTTCTAGCTTCTGCTACTTCTAGATATAAAAACTGCATGGGAACAAAGCACATATACCCAACATCACATAACATCAAGACAATATGGCGATATGCATCCAATGACCATCATCCATTTGTCACTTTAGTGTTCAAACTAATCGCTAACAGGCTCTTGGGCCTGCGTTTTCTTGTGCCTCTCCTCTGGTTTATTACAACTTCTTTCAATGTGTTACAAAGCTGTTCTCCCAAGGCCATTTTTAGGACAACAAAACAGACTGCTGTCAGTAAAGTAGGGAAGAAGTCGAAGACCTCACCAGAGCTCTTCTGGTTGGTAACTGGCTTGCCTTCCTGAGGCACAACGTGCTGGAACACATGCTGAGCACCCTGAACCGTGGCCCTCTTTAGACAGATGTCCAGCAGATCATGGGTGGTCCCGACATTCTGGGCAAGTACGAACTGAGGGTCTGAATTTAGTTTCTGGATCAGAGCAGCTACCTTCTCCGAATTCAGTCCTGTGGGGAGATCAAATGCCATTATAATCATAATATACCCCCTCCAAAAAAAAAAAAAAAAGAGGCTGACGAGGGCAGCTTTAGGATAGAATCACTGTAGATCCTAGATTTAACTTCGCAAGAGCACCCTGAAGAGTGCAGAAGCCAGAAAGCCCTCCCATGATGTCCTGCAAGATGCCCTCTCTCTCCGCTCCCGGCCCCCCGGGAGGGCTACATTCCCGCCCTCGCCTAGGTCTCCCCCACCCCCCCAGCCTTTCACCGCCGGGCCTCACGGTCCGCGTAGCCTGGGAGAGGACCCTGGAAAACACTCGCGCCTCACCCGCGTTGTTCATGGCGCCCACGCTGCCTCGTGGGGAAACGTTAGTTTTCGGGGTCCACAGGTGAGCTCTTGGGTTACACTACAGCCCGCCGCCTAGGTGGCCGGACCTAGTTCTCGCACCCGGAGAGCCGGAAAAAGGAAACCCGCTCAATGGTGGCCGAGAGAAACGGGGTCCGCGGAGGGACAAAACTCCCCCCTCGCGTTGCTGAGTCAGCGCAGTCGGGGGCTGGCCCCGCCCGGGGGAGGGCCGACGGGGGGCGGCCTCGCTGACGCTAGGGCCGGTATCCCAGCTCGGGCGCGGCCCGGCGAAGCCACCCACGTTGGCAGCCCCGGTCGCCAGCTTTGCTTGTCTTCATCCCAGAGGCGCCCTCCGCCATCTGTGATCCCTCTTCTAGCCACAAGGGCGTCCTACCGGGATCCTAGGCTCACAGAGGAAGTAGGTTGAGGGTTCCGTGCTGAGCCCAGATCCCTCACATTCTAACATTGGGGAAACTAACGCCCAGAGGGTTTTTTTTTTTTTTTTTTTTTTTTTTTTTTTTTTTTAGAAGACAAAAGGAGACTCCAAGAGATGAGAAGGAATCGAGGGTCTCAATATTTGGCATGGGACCTTAGGATGGGTTGGCAGGTCTCAAAAAATCCACCCGAAAGCTTTTCCTGTGGACACTTAGCTGACCAATCTGTTCATTTTTCAAGTGCAACTTGTTGCTTGGATTCTAGTGAGAACAAAGTTCTTGTATTTGAAAGGATTTTTGGAACCGATCTCTTTCCCACCCACCCATAAGCTACAACCACGGTTCTACAAATGCACATCTGCTCGTTTCATCTACACATTCTGGGCATCACAGGCCTCAGGAGAGGCTCCTACTCAGCCCAGCTTGTGCTAAGGAAAATGACTAGGTCAGTTTTGTGCACCATCCCCCTCGCCAGTATCTACAAAACCTGTGAAAGAAACACACACCCTTCAAGATAACTAATCAGTTTTTCAAGATTAGGTGGGTGGAGCACTGCATATAAAATCAGTTCAACTGTACCCTTACTATGCTGTTTTCCGTGAAGCCTAGAATCTAATTTTTTTTGTTTTGTTTTTCAAAACGGGGTTTCTCTGTGTAACAGCCCTGGAAGTCCTGGAACTTGCTCTGTAGGCCAGGCTGGCTTTGAACTTACAGAGATTTCCCCTGCCTCTTTCTCCTGAGTGCTGGGATTAAAGGCATGCGCACCACTGCTCAGCCTAGAATCTGAGTCTTAAATTGATAATCGACCGTGGTTCAGAGGAATTCCGATGTTTGGAAAAAGCCAAATGCAGACAACCATCTGTCATTTGAGAATTCAGTTTCTGTGTCCCTGAGAGACTTCACTAAAGGCTGGCAACGTGACAAAGCCACCATCTTCAAGGGAGCCGGCCCATCAACTACCCTAGTCTGAGATTTTCTTCCCATTTTCTGAAAAAGAGAAACAAGCTAAAACTCAGGCTGAGAGAAAGCATCTCTCTAAGTTCAAGCTTTCTGCCCAATACAAATCATAAGTGTTTACTCAACATCTACCACAGAACAGATCCTTGGCAAGCTCCTGATGATATGAAGATTAAAAAGTTTAATCTTGTCCCCAACAAACTCATGATGTAGGCCTGAGAGATGGCTCAACAGATAAGAGCACTCGCTGCTTTTCCAGGGGACCCAAATCACTCTGGGGGATCCAACACTCCGTTCTGGCTACCATGGGCGCTCATCATGTGTGCACATATATGCGCGCACACACACAAAACACTTTTTAAAAAATGTGGTGGGAAAGACATTGGACTTAATCTCTCATAACCACACAATAGAGACATTGGACTTAATCTCTAATATCCACACAATAGAGACATTGGACTTAATCTCTAATATCCACACAATAGAGACATTGGACTTAATCTCTAATATCCACACAATAGAGGTGTTTAAGTAGCAGCTAGTAGCTAGAGCCAGATGCCAGAAAGAAAAAAGGGGGGGGGGGGAGAGAGCTAGGCTCAATAGTAAAGCATTTGCTTAGCATGTATGGGGACCCTGGGTTTAGTCCCCAGCACCACAAAAAGAAAAAGGGGACAAATGATCATAATTTTGAAGAGTGGATGGAATTTTACAAGACAAAGAATAAGAGAGATGGCATTCAAGGTAACAGTGAAGACACAAGGCATGAGACGCATGACGCCATCAGACTGGGGCCTCTGTGCATCACGATCTGATGTGGTTAAAAACAAAGAATGTGTTGAGATCAGAGGCCAGATGCACAACCGGGAAAGTAGGTTTGAGCTGAGATGTGAAGGGTTTTATATGCCACACCTGAGCATCTGGACTTTATTCTGTGCTTAATTAGGAGTCAAAAATAGTTTTAAATAGAGGAGCAATGTTCTCAGATCTGTGTAAAGAGAAATCTGGTGGCTATGGGAATGGGAGAGACCTGGGTTCAATTCTCAGAACCCACACTGTGGCTCACAACCATCTGTAACTCCAGTTTCAGGAACACACAAATACAGAAGACCCTCCTATACCATTTTCCCTTTTTTTGTTTAAACAAAAGAGAAAGACTTTTATTTTAACATAGTAAAATTACATATAACAAAACAGTTATCAAGTAAGAACTATAGTTACCATATTTAGATCTATTTTATTTTTTATTATAACAATGGAAAACTATAACTATCTATTTATTTTTTAACTCCATCAAGGACTTTAGAAGGATATAATATTACCTAAGTAAATGAGAAGTAAGCAACTTTTAAAACTCTAGAAGTGAAGTGACAGAGACAGCAACACACAAATACAGGATGGGGTGTGGGAGTATGGAGGTATGGGGGTGTGGGAGTTTGGTGGTATGGAGGTATGGGGGTGTAGGGATATGGAGGTATGGGAGTATGAAGGTATGGGAGTGTGGGGGTATGG
>PVIU01017455.1:5704-42001 GCA_004026605.1 Ondatra zibethicus
AGCTCTCCCTAATACTTCCCTTCTCCCTTCTCTCTCCCCCTCTCCCCTTCCTCCCACCCCACCCTCACCCCCACCCCCACCCCCATGCTCCCAACTTTTGCCTGGCGACCTTGTCTGCTTTCAATTTCCAGGAAGATCTATATATGTTTTTCTTTGGGTTCACCTTATTATTTGGCTTCTCTAGGCTTGTGAACTATAGGCTCAATGTCCTTTGTTTATGGCTAGAGTTCACTAATGAGTGAGTACATACCATATTCATCTTTTTGGGTCTGGGTTATCTCACTCAGGATAGTGTTTCCTATTTCCATCCATTTGCATGCAAAATTCAAGATGTCATTGTTTTTTACCACTGAGTAGTACTCTAATGTGTATATGTTCCACGCTCCAATACATCTATTTTTAAAACTGTTTTCTATCCATCTGATTGATTCAGGTTGACAGCTCTTGGGAGGGAATAGAATATTCACCATCAAGGATCCCCCTCTTCTTGAAATGATTTTCACTTTTCCATGCAATGTAATATATCTACTTTGTCTTTGCTTTGTCCCATAAGCTGAATCTTATCATCTTCTTCCTACCTCTTAACCAGAAGCATTTGCAAGTTAAATTTTATTTTAGACTTCTAATCTTAAATTTAGGAACTATAGTTACATCACCTTGTATTTGGTCACAAAACCACAAACCATTCTAGACATGTGGAGCAGGAAGAGACTTGCCATAGGAAGTTAAGAGGCATATACAAACCCCAGAAAGGTATGAAAAAGTCAGGAAACTTGTTTAAAACAGAGGAATTGCAGAAATTGCCATCAATAGCGCCAGTGTGAGAGTGGACAGTTTTCAACGGCAAATTTGCAGCCTCTGTCATCTGCTTCTGATTATAGGGGAATGTGAGAAGCGTAATTTCTACTCTTCCCACCCCTGTAACATAGGAGATCCTTAAAGGGAAAGGAAGAGTACTCTGTATCCAAACTTAGTATGTGAATAAGCACAGTAAAAATACATCAGTGCACAATTAAAAGGTTCCCTCGGTGCTGGTAATACCAAGATATAAGCAAAAGGACTTGACAGCATTTGGGGGGGGGCAGAAATGACTAGATGGAAAGGTGGGAACAGAAGAGGAGGAAAAGTTAATCTCAGATCACATTATGGAAATACTGTTGTGCTTGGGGTTGGAGAGGTGGCTTAGTTAATACATACTGCTTTAGAAGAGAACCTGAGTTCTCTTGCCAGCACCCATATTGGGCAGCTTATAACAGCCTGTAACTCTGGCTCCAGGGGAATTCAATGACGCTTATCCCTGAAGGAATCTGCACTCATGTGCATGTAACCCCACACAGATAAACATGTATACACAATTTAAAACTAATAAAAATAAATATAATTTTTTTTCTGCTCTGCTAAGTAGGGAACCTATTTCACCAGAAAATCAGGGGAAAAACACAGCTAAAACTGTAAAAGGGTGAAAAGTGTATGCAGGATTGCTGCCCTCATTGTGAGTCTTGCTGCTGGGGGAGCTTCCCTCGTAGTCTAGTCTCTGCTCATACATGGAACAACCGAGTTTCCAAGGTGACGGAAGAGTCCTTGAAGCAGAATGCAGGAAGATGTGTGTGCTTGAGGTAGAGTCTTGTAAGTGTGAGTAGAGTCGGGTTTTGCAAGGAACTTTCCATCTCTGCTATGGCTGAAAATCAAAGCTAGAGCTAGCAGGAATTGTACAGGTAAAGGAGACACCAGTAAGAACTTCCATTCCCTTGAACTTCTTTACTGGATCATTCTAGAAAGAGTCCATCTCCACCTTCTCACCAATCATTTGTTTTCAACCCACTATGATGGGATTTCAAGCTCAAGGAAGGCAAGGCTCTGTTTATTTAGATGTATGCGTGTTCCCAAATCAGATTGTCACTTCTTAGTTCTTACATTCGGGAGTCATTGATATGCAGGCACATTTCTGTCATGAGACTGGATCAGGATGTAAGGATCAAAAATGATGACTTGTGCTAGAACAAATCATTTTGTCTAAGTGAACAGAGACAGGCACTAGTCTAAGCAGGGATGGGGAGCATTTACTAAGTGCCCATCTGAGTCCTAACATCTGTTCTTCCAACATGACAATACAAGTCATTCTCTTGTGCTATGAAGATTTCCTGTTTTCCCGGATCCCTAATTACATGGCTAGGGAATATCTCTGGGCTTTCATTAACAAATATCAGAGCAGGAATAAATAGTTAGCAGCCAGTAAACCACAGATGGATAGACAAATGGGCCATGGATTCTGTGGTAGGGAAATGTGCCAGCAGAAGTGAGTAAGGACAGCCATTCATAACAAGTCTGCCCTACTTCTCAATCTGCTGCAGCTCCAGCCTGATGTGCGATTATCCTCTCCTACAACTTAGGCAAAATATGATTTGTTGTTTTACTGCCATTCATTTGCATTGTCCCTTCTCGACTTCTGCTATGGCTATGTGTTAACAGAGAAGACGTTTTACTGTAAACTTTTTCTTGTTTTCTTTTCATATCTAAATCAGAGCACTTAATAACCATGAGTTTGCTTCAGGGTTAAAATGCTTTAATCATCCCACTATATGAGCTATGATTTTATTCAAATTCTTGACTTTAATTAATCAAATAGGGTGGTAAGCTATACTAGTATAGAATACACAATTATTTTTGCTCTACAAAAAGATCAATAATAATGTGATATGTTGATATTTCACTAAAAGATTGAATGAAAAAACCTCATTTTCACTCTTTTTCTTGATTTGGCCAGAAAAAGAAAACAGACTTGCAATAGCTTTCTCCAGTCTCCCCTGCCTTTTTTATACCCACAGGAAAAACAAAATCAGGAGATAAATTAATGCTTTCCATGAAGCAATCTAATGGCCAAGGCGGAGCGGGGTTCAGAAAATAGAGCGGAAGAGAGGGTAGCAGCATGCTATCACCTTCCTTCTCTACCTGGCCACTGCTAGTCCACCTTCCAAACCTTCATTCAGAGTAGCAGTAGATCCATCCGGAGGGGTAACTGTGTGCCTGCCCAGCTGGCCAGACACCCCAAGAAAGGAGTACAAGCACCCTCCGATTCCCTAAACTTTCTGGCCATTCAGAGGGGCTTCTCCCCGGCTACTGGCTTTTCTACTTATCCCACCCCAGCTTGCCCCCAAGCACCCCTTTCCATCTGCGGGGTTCTAGGATCCCCCAGCTCAGCCTGCTTCTCTGCTGAGGCTCTGGGGACACAGTGGTGAGCACAAGGCTGCAGGGGTTTCTTTGTTCCACAGAGCCAGCATCTACCAAGCCCACCCAATTGTCTGTGAGGTCCTTGGCCAGCAAGTGGCCCTGATCCAATACTAATAGATCCATCCGGAGGGGATCCTTAGATCCACCACCACAGCCTACTTCATGGACTGGGATCTGAGAGCCAACTCCAGTGTTGAGACGACCTAAGAGAGGGCAAAACAAGAAAAATCCCCAAGTACAGTTAGCCACAGCAAAAATCGGACCAAGCCACCGAGACTCTCCTGATTACATTCAAAGGAAGAGATGGGAAAGTGCCAATGCAAGAATTCCTCCAACAACCTGAAAAGCAACATGATAACACAAGAATGCAGCGAATATGCAGCAGGAAGACTTGAACAACCTAATCCAGAAGAAGTAGAAGAAATCAACTTTAAACGTAACATTAGGAAAGTGATAGAGACCATTAAAAAGGATGTGAAAAACTCCTTCAAAGAAATGGATGAGAGAACTAACAAAAAAGGAAAAAATGAATAAATCCCTCAAAGATACCCTACAAAACCAAGAAAAAGCAATGAAACAGGTAATGGAAACAGTTCAAGACTTGAAAACTGAAATGGAGACAATGAAGAAAACACAAACCGAGGGATGGCTGGATATGGAAAATCTGGATAAACTAGCAGGAACTGCAGAGACAAGTATAACCAACAGAATACAAGAGATAGAAGAAAGAATCTCAGACGCTGAAGATATGATAGAGAAAATAAACTCATTGATCAATGAAAAACAACAAATCCAACAAATTCTTAACACATAACATCAAGGAAATCTGGGACACCATTAAAAGACCAAACCTAAGAATAATAGGGTTAGAAGAAGGAGAAGAATTCCACCTCAAAGGCCCAGAATATATATTCAACAAAATTATAGAAGAAAACTTTCCCAACCTAAAGAAGGATATTCCTATGAAGGTACAAGAAGCATACAGAACACCGGAAAGACTGGATCAAAAAAAAAAAAAAGACCATCCCCTCACCATATAATAATCAAAACACAAAACATACAGAATAAAGAAAGAATATTAAGAGCTGCAAAGGAAAAAGGTCAAGTAACATATAAGGGTAAACCTATCAGAATTACACCTGACTTCTCTATGGAAACCATGAAAGCCAGGAAGTCTTGGATAGATGTGCTGTAGACACTAAGAGACCATGGATGAAAGCCCAGACTACTATACCCAGCAAAGCTTTCTTTCACCATTGATGGAGAAAACAAGATATTCCCGGATAAAAACAAATTTAAGCAATACATAGCAACAAACCAAGCCTTACAGAAAGTACTAGAAGGAAAACCACAACTAAAGGAATGAAACAACACCCATAATAACATAGACATGCAACAACGCTCCACCAGCAAAACTCAAAGAAGGGAAACACTCAAACTCTACCACCAAAAAAATATATAAATAAATAACTGGAGTTAACAACCACTGGTCATTAATATCACGTAATATCAATGGACTCAATTCACCTATAAAAAGGCACAGGATAAGAAAATGGATACGAAAACAGGATCCAACATTCTGCTGTTTACAAGAAATACACCTCAACCACACAGACAGACATTATCTTAGAGTAAAGCATTGGGAAAAGGTATTTCAATCAAACGGACCTAAGAAACAAGAGGGTGTGGCTATACTAATATCTAACAAAATCAACTTCAAACTAAAATCAATCAGAAGAGATGGAGATGGACACTTTATACTCATAACAGGAAAGATTCATCAAGATGAAGTCTCAATCCTGAACATCTATGCCCCTAAATTAAAAGCACCCATATATGTACAAGAAACATTAGTAGATCTCAAAGCACACATCAAACCCCACACTCTAATAGGAGATTTCAACACTCCTCTCTCACCAATGGACAGATCAACCAGACAGAAACTTAACAGAGAAATAAGAGAACTAACAGACATAATGAATCAAATGGACTTAATAGACATCTATAGAACATTCCACCCAAACAGGAAAGAATATATTTTCTTCTCAGCATCTCATGGAACCTTCTTGAAAACTGATCACATACTCGGTAACAAAGCAAACATCCACAGATACAAAAAAATTGGAGTAACCACCTGTGTCTTATCAGATCACCATGGAGTAAAGTAGGAATTTAACAACAATTCCACCACCAGAAAGCCTACAAACTCATGGAAACTGAACAGTCAACTACTGAAGCATTCGTGGGTCAAGGAAGAAATAAAAAAAGAAATTAAAGTCTTCCTCCAATTCAATGAAAATGAAGACACAACATATGCAAACCTATGGGACACTATGAAAGCAGTGCTAAGAGGAAAGTTCATAGCACTTAGTGCCCACACAAAGAAAATGGAGAAAGCACACATTAGTGACTTAACAGCACAGCTGAAAGCTCTAGAAAAAAAAGAAGCAGACTCACCCAGGAGGACTAGAAGACTGGAAATAATCAAACTGAGGCCTGAAATCAACAAAATAGAAACACAGAAAACAATCCAGAGAATCAATGAAACAAAGAGCTGGTTCCTTGAGAAAATCAACAAGATTGACAAACCCCTATCCAAACTAATCAAAAGGCGGAGAGAGAACACTCAGATTAACAAGATCAGAAATGAAAAGGGGGACATAACAACAGACACTGAGGAAGTTCAGCGAATCATTAGGTCTTACTACAAAAGCCTGTATGCCACAAAATTCAAAAATGTAAAAGAAATGGACAGTTTTTTAGATGAATACCATATACCAAAATTAAATCAAGACCATGTGAACAATTTAAATAGACCTATAAGTTGTGAGGAAATAGAAGCTGTCATCAAAAACCTTCCAACCAAAAAAACCCCAGGACCAGATGGTTTTAATGCAGAATTCTACCAGAACTTCCAAGAAGAGCTAATACCTATACTCCTTAATGTGTTTCACATAATAGAAACAGAAGAGTCATTGCCAAACTCTTTTTATAAAGCTACAGTTACCCTGATACCAAAACCACAGAAAGGCGCAACCAAGAAAGAGAATTACAGACCAGTCTCACTCATGAACATCGATGCAAAAATTCTCAATAAAATACTGGCAAACCAAATCCAAGAACACATCAAAAAAAATCATCCATTATGATCAAGTAGGCTTCATTCCAGAGATACAAGGCTAGTTCAACATATGAAAATCTATCAATGTAATCCATCATATAAATAAACTGAAAGAAAAAAACCATATGATAATTTCATTAGATGCTGAAAAAGCATTTGACAAAATTCAACAGCCCTTTATGATAAAGAGATTAGGGATACAAGGATCATATCTAAATATAATAAAAGGAATATACAGCAAGCTGACAGCTAACATCATATTGAATGGAGAGAAACTCCAAGCAATTCCACTAAAATCAGGAACAAGACAGGGCTGTCCACTCTCTCCATATCTCTTCAATACAGTGCTTGAAGTTCTAGCAATAGCTGTAAGACAACATAAGGAGATCAAGGGGATTTGAATTGGAAAGGAAGAAGTCAAGCTTTCATTATTTGCAGATGATATGATAGTGTACATAAGTGACCCCAAAAACTCTACCAAAGAACTCCTACAGCTGATAAATACCTTCAGTGATGTGGCAGGATACAAGATCAACTCAAAAAAATCAGTAGCCCTCCTATACACAAAGGATAAAGAAGTAGAGAGGGAAATCAGAGAAACATCACCTTTCATGATAGCCACAAATAGCATAAAGTAGCTTGGGGTAACACTAACCAAGGAAGTGAAAGATGTATTTGACAAGAACTTTAAGGCCTTGAAGAAAGAAATTGAAGAGGATACCAGAAAATGGAAGGATCTCTCATGCTCCTGGATTGGTAGGATCAATATAGTAAAAATGGCAATTCTACCAAAGGCAATCTATAGATTCAATGCAATCCCCACCAAAATCCGAACAAAATTCTTCACAGACCTTGAGAGAACAATAACTAACTTTATATGGAAAAACAAAAAGCCAGGATAGCCAAAACAATCCAATACAATAAAGGAACTGCCGGAGGCATTACCATCCCTGACTTCAAACTCTATTACAGAGCTACAGTAATGAAAACAGCTTGGTATTGGCAAAAAAAAAAAACAGAGATCTTGACCAATGGAATCGAATCGAAGACCCGGATATTAATCCACGAACCTATGAACACCTCATATTTGACAAAGAAGCTAAAAGTATACAATGGAAGAATGAAAGCATCTTCAACAAATGGTGCTGGCATAACTGGATGTCAACATGTAGGAGAATGAAATTAGACCCTTATCTATCACCATGCACAAAAATCAAGTCCAAATAGATTAAAGACCTCAATATAAATCCGACCACACTTAACCTGATAGAAGAGAAAGTGGGAAGTAGCCTGCAATACATGGGCACAGGAGACCACTTCCTATGTATAACCCCAGTGGCACAGACAATAAGAGCAACAATGAATAAATGGGACCTCCTGAAACTGAGAAGCGTCTGTAAAGCAAAGGGCACAGTCATTAAGACAAAAGGCATCCTACTGAATGGGAGAAGATCTTCACCAACCCCACATCAGACAAAGGTATGATCTCCAAAATATATAAAGAACTCAAGAAACTAGACATTAAAATTCTAAATAACCCAATTAAAAAATGGGGTAATGATTTGAACAGAGAATTCTCAACAGAAGAAGGTCAAATGGCCAAAAGATCCTTAAGGTCATGTTCAACTTCCTTAGCAATCAGGGAAATGCAAATCAAAACAACTTTGAGACACCATCTTACACCTGTCAGAATGGCTAAAATCAAAAACACCAATGATAGCCTATGCTGGAAAGGATGTGGAGTAAGGGGAACACTCATCCATTGCTGGTGGGAATGCAAACTTGTGCAACCACTTTGGAAATCAGTGTGGCAGTTTCTCAGGAAATTGGGAATCAACCTACCTCAGGATCCAGCAATACCACTCTTGGTATTATACCCAAGAGATGCCCAATCATACTACAAAAGCATTTGTGCAACTATGTTCATAGCAGCATTGTTTGTAATAGCCAGAACCTGAAAACAACTTAGGTGCACCTCAATGGAAGAATGGATCAAGAAAGTGTAGAATATGTACACATTAGAGTACTATTCAGTGGTAAAAAACAATGACATCTTGAATTTTGCATGCAAATGGATGGAAATAGAAAACACTATCCTTAGTGAGACAATTCAGACCCAAAAAGATGAATATGGTATGTACTCATTCATTAGTGGACTCTAGCCATATACAAAGGACATTAAGTCTATAGTTCACAAGCCTAGAGAAGCCAAATAGCAAGGTGAACCAAAGAAAAACATATATAGAGCCTCCTGGAAATTTGAAGCAAACAAGATCACCAGGTAAAAGTTGGGAGCACAGGGGTGGAGGTAGGGATGGGGGTGGGGTTGGGGGAAAGGTGAGGGGGAAGGAAAAGGGAGAAGGGAAGGACTGGGGAGAGCTTGGGGGAGTGGGAGGGTGGATGGGAGAAGTGGAGGAAGTGTAAATTTTTGAATGAAAAAAAAAAACCCTTCATTCACCTGTGCAATCCTGACATTATCAGGCAGTGAAAAGCACCACCCTCTATGCCAGCATTGCTCACCCTTGCCACTCCTTACAACTTTGGCTTGCAAATCCTTCTCTGTGAGGTATTAATTCAAGCTTGTCAAATCTTATGATATATTCCATTTCTGAACTAATATCTCATCAACCTTACCTGGCACTAGAAAATTCAATTTCTCAAGATACCAGCTGTTACCCTAGAGACCTTACATATTTTTTTGGAATAAGAAACTAGACATAAAAATAACAAATAATCCAAAAAATGAGGTACAGACCTAAACAGAGAACTCTTAACAGAGCAATCTCAAATGGCCAAAAGACACTTAAGGAAATGCTCAACATCGTTAGCCATCAGAGAAATGCAAATCAAAACAACTCTGAGATTCCATCTTACACCAGTCAGAATGACTAAGATCAAAAACATCAAAGATAACTTATACTGGATGCAGAATAAAGGAAACACTTTTTCATTGTTGGTGGGAGTGCAAACTTGTACAGCTGCTTTGGAAATCAGTATGATAATTTCTCAGAAAATTAGGAATCAATCTCCCTCAAGACCCAGCAATACCAAAGGATGTTCAATCATACTACAAGAACATTTGCTCAACTATGTTCATGGCAGCATTATTCATAACAGCCAGTACCAGGAAACAACCTAGATGCCCCTCAACTGAAGAATGGATAAGGAAAATGTGGTACATTTACACAATAGAGTACTACAAGTGGGAAAAAATAATGACATCTTGAAATTTGCATGCAAATGGACAGAACTAGAAAAAAAACATACTGAGTGAGGCAACCCAGACCTATAAAAACTAATATAATATGTACTCACTCATAAGTGACTTTTAGACATAAAGCAAAGTATAACCAGTCTACAGTCAACAATCAGTGTTCTATTGTTGTAAAGAAACACATGACCACAGCAGCTCATAAAATAAACCATTTAATTGGGGCTGCCTTACAATTCAGAGGGTCTGAATTCTGCCCTTATCATCATGGCAGGGAGCATGGTGGCATGCAGACAAATATGGTGCTGGAGAAGTAGCTGAGAGTTCTATATCCAAATTCACAGGCAGCAGGAAGAGACAGCAACTGGATTTGGCTTAGGCTTTCAAAATTTCAAAGCCTGCCCCCAGTGACACACTTCCTCCAACAAGGCCCCACCTATTCTAACAAAAGCATACCTTCTAATTCTCACCTAGTACCACTTCCTGATGTCTAAGCATTCAAATATATGAGACTATGGGGGGCATTATTATTCAAACCACCACAGCAATTCTTCCCACCTCAATTAATATAATCTAGATAATGCCTTACAGGCCTACCCAGAAGCCTGTCTCCAAGATGATTCTAGATTCTATCAGGTTGTCAACACAAACCTCACATTTGTGGTATGTATATTACTTTAATGCTCTTTCTGCATTGTGTCTGATTTTTCTTTAGAAAAAAAAGCAATTGGCATTCTTATTTAGGGTCGCATAAGTGTTCTTTAGCAACTTATGTCCTACTTAACAGCCACTGTTATGAGTACACAATTCCTACCCAAATACATCCCTCCTTCTTGCTTCTTATTGACTTGTCCACATTACAATATATATTTCACTTATTTATTTTGTAAGTTATATTATACATTCATTTGTTACAGATTTGCTTGTTTTTCTTACTTTACTTACACTAGAAGTTCTATGAAAGCAAAGTTTCTGGCTTAATTTTTTTACTGCATTATTTTCATTATCTGGAACATAGTAGACTTTCTGCAAATATCCAATGAGTGAGCTGAAAAAAGAGGGAGAACAGAAAAATCATTTTGAGAGTTCAAGGCAGTTTTGGCTCAGCTCTGAGGCTGAAAATCAGTGCATAGACACTTAGAAAGATGGAAAATGATAAAGAGTGTGTTCACCTTCTGATTATATTCAAGTCAGTTATCATAAGAGACAGAGATGTTAACTGACAGCCAGCTGCAACAGGAATTGATGCACATAATCTACATTGACTTCAAAACCAAAAACTGATGTCCATGAAAGGCCACAAGTAGCTAAGCACTTCTCTTTCTGACAGTTACTTCAGCCTCTGCAGGCAATCAGAATCACTCAGGTGTGGCATCTCTTTCAGTTGCTCTAATACTTTCAGAAGCTTTTGTTTTTGTTTTTGTTTATTTTTTTGAGGGGCTCTGATATAGAAGTGGGAGAACAAAATGACTGGCATTTGGCAAACACCACAGAGTTTGTCAGTCAACAACATTAACATCGAAGTTTGGGAATCTAAAATTTTGACAGTGAACTGCTTTGATGCTCTGCTGATTCAGGGGTTATGTTTCTCATCACTGGAAGCACTAGTCTGTAAATGCCCCTGCTTGGACTTCTGATCAAGAAAATGAACAGTGACTTTGGACTCTGCCCAGTTGAACAATAACCAACTGCTTGTTTCTTCTACAGCAGTGATTTTCCAACCCTTGGTCTGTATCAGAGTCATCTGAGGAGTATTTTAAGAACACGAACACTGGAATCTAGTGATGTAGGTCAATGATGCAGTATTACCTACTGTGTGCGAAGACCACACACACACACACACACACACACACACACACACACACACACACTCCCTCTATACTCTCCATCCTGATTAGGATTCTAAATTACCAGATCTGTGATGGAGCTGCTGGGATTCAGGTTTGGGAGGGAGGTGTATTTGGGGGTTTTGTTGTTTTGCTTTTTAGTATCTATGTATCAATCTATGGTCTGAGACATTTGTTCAAATTGTGTTAGAAGTTCTCAATGAGTTCAAAATTCATCAGTGATTTCAATAGGCAAGCTATTTTCATTTCTTTTTAATAAAAGGGAAAGCCAAGTTATTTTTCTTTTTTAAATTGTGTGTGTACATGTGTGTGTATACAGATGTGTGTGCATGTTTATGCACATAAATACATGTTGTGTAAGCCAAAGATCAACCCCAAGTGTCCTCCTGCAGGACCCATCTACTTTGTCTTTTAAGACAAGATCCCTCATTAGGATCTAGGGCTTCCAGATTAGTCATTAGTCTAAGATGCCTGACCATCAAACTACAGGGATCCACCTGCCTCTTCCTTCAGCACTAATCCACAACACCCAGCTTTTCTTTTTCACATGGGAATCAAATTCAGGTCCCCCCTGCTAGTATGCCATGTGCCTTACTGCCTGAAGCATCTTCTCATGAAGAAAAAATAAACAGTTTTAACTGCCAAAGCAGTGAAATCCTTTCAGAGGAGGCTATACAGCTTGCTGTAGGCTTTAGGTTGTGTGCTGTTTGACATCTTGTTTCTGACTTCTGTTCATTGTACAATGGTTTCAAACTCCCTAGAGAAAGTTAGACAAGATGCACAGAAAAATGGACAGCACTGTGGGCTTTGTTCTCGACTTGGTTAAGAAGCTGTTTGCTGGTGTGGGGCTATGTTGTGCTTTGTCTTTGCTTCAATCTTTCTGTTGTTCTGTTGCTATTTTGGTTTTTTTTTTTTTTGGAATCTTTAAACTGTTTTTTCAGAGGGCCAGAATCGGAGAAGGTAGCAGGTTAGCACCCTAAAATCTGCCTTACATGTCATCTCCAGCCATCAGGTTATCTAGGGCAAAGATGCCCACAGCACACTAAAGATAATCAGTCATCCTGGAGCCCAGTCTTGGCCCTATGGCCAGGTGATGAGCCATATTGTTGAGACTTGGGATGGTGGTGGCTTCCTTGTTATCATCCCTGGCACTTCTTGTTGTTGCTTTGAGAGAATCTCCCTCAATGCCCAGGATGGCCTAGAACTCACTATGTATCCTAAGTTGGCCTGAAACTCACTATGAAACCCAGGATATCTTTGAATGAATGAATACTCCTGCCTCAACTTGCCTAGTGCTAGGATTACAAAAATGAATCACTACACAGGCTCTAGTATTTTGTTTTTATTAATAAATTTTGTGGAATAAAGTATCATAATTAGCATCTCTTGTCAACTTGACACACCTGGTAAGAGGTACACTCAATAGAATAATTGTCTCCATCAGATTGGCTCCTGAACATGTCTGTGGGGCATTCTGTTAATTGCTAATTAATGTAAGAAATCTCAGCTCACTGTTTATGTGGATCCTTGAGCATGTGGTCCTTGGTTGTATAAGAAAGGATCTGAGCAGGCTAGAGGAAGCAAACCTGCAACCATTCCTCCATGGTTCCTGCCTCTTCTTCTGTTTGAGATCTTGCCCAGACTTCCTTCTGTGATGGGTGTGATCAGGAAGTATAAGCCAAATAAACCTTCCCTGCCCCCAAATTGCTTTTAGTCATGTTATTAATCACAGCAACAGAAAAACAAACCAGTACAAGAGAAAAGAGATTGTTGGAGGAGTGGGCTGCTTGTTCATCCCAGCCGCCCGGTTTGCAATGTACTTCCTGTTTACTTAGGTAATATTATATCCTTCTGGAGTCTTTAATGGAGTTGAAAAATAGATAGTTATAGTTATAGTTTTCCTTAGTTATGATAAAAGATAAAGTAGATATAAATATTGTAACTGCAATTTTTATTTGATAACTTTTGTTATATGTAATTTTACTATGTTAAAGCTTTCCTTTTTTGTTTAAACAAAAAAGGTGAAATGGTGTGGGAGTTCCTTCTGTCTATATGTTGCTTTCATTGATTAATAAATAAAGAAACTTCCCTGATAGGGCAGAACTTAGGTAGGCAGGGAAGACGGAACTGAATTCTGGGAGGAAGAAAGCAGAGTCATAGAGACACCATGGATCCGCTGGAGACAGATGCTGGGAATTTTACCCAGTAAGCCACTGCCACATGGCGATATGTAGATTAATAGAATTGGGTTAAATTAATATGAGAGTTAGCCAATAAGAAGCTAGAGCTAATCCCCAAGCAGTGTTTAAATTAATACAGTTTCTGTGTGGTTATTTCAGGGCTAAGCTAGCTGGGCGGCCCGGATGAACAAGCAGACCGGCCCCTTCCTGTTACAGATGATAGGTGGTATATGATTTTCCCCAAAGAGAAATAGCCAATAATAACTTGAGGACCTTAGGAAAAAAGCCAAATGTTTTCATAATATGCCACCAGCCTCAGCCCCAAACAAAGTTCTTTCCACAGTTCTGTACTGCCACAAGGAAAACATGAAATGGGAGATGGTCACACACACTTCACTTAGAGTAATCAAATAAATCCTCTTCAAATCACATGGGCTCCTCTTTGGCTTGTATGAGCCAAATAAATGAGACGCAGTTGAAGAAGACATCATCAAAACATCTTTTGCAAAAAAAAAAAAAAATCTCTCACCACCCTCCCCACCAGCTGACAATCTGCTGAAGCAGTTAACAGTGGCTGGCCACACTGTAGATTATCTACCAATCACTAAAGACAGGTCTGGAACCAGATACTATTAGCTTCCAAAAGCTGACTGCCCAAATGTATTGCCAAATGCCACATTTCACAGCTTTATGTTAGTAGCTTAAGATTGGCTGTTATAGATGTACTTATGCCACAAGAATTGGTAAACTAAAAATTGGATGTTTGGCTTTTTCCTGTGGTCTTGTAGGTTAACTATTTTACCAGCATCCGAAGCTGCTTCAAAGCCAAAGGAGGCAAACCCAAAGTGCTGTTGTGTTGTTAAGTTTGGCATTTAAAACAACCTTCTCTATTGAGAGCAGCCGTGTATGAAACACTGCCCAGCTGTTCCTCGCTGGGAGAAAATGAAATTACCTCGCTCATTTCTGAATCATTCTTTTAAAATGACAAAAAATAATTCAAAGAAGAAGCTCATTCTTCTTTGGATCACGATTTCAAGAGGGATATTTGTCCACTGTGATAAGCCTAAGCAAAAGAAGGTTTGTGGGCATGGGGGTGGAGATCTGCTTATTGTTGTTTGGTTGCCTGGTTTTGGTTTTTGTGTTTTAATTGGATTTTATTTATTTATTATTTATTTTTGCTGATTTCTTTAAACACAGCCCAGATGAACTTAGCATATCAGAGTAAAGTTTTCCGCCTCTAAAGTAGCTGTCTCCAGTCCTGACACGGAATGGAAATCACACGGGATACAGAGATTCACAGCCCAAGGAAAATGATCTGCCAGCCTCATTGAACAACTAATTTGGCATCCCACCACTGGTGGGGGCACCCACTGTACAACAGCTGCTCCAATGAACAGATTATCGAACTAAAGACAGCAAACTGTTTAGTTGTTAATCAGAGGGGGGGATCATCACTGGGCAGGTAAAAGAATACATTCAAAACCTCAGAATGTGAGGCATTAGGATTCCTGTTGTCCATTCTTTCTAGATCCCTGGTGGAGTGTCTTCCTTGCAGTTGGTATGGTACACATTTCTCTCCCTCGTTTGTTCTACTACAAATAGCACTGTGAAGTTTCACTAATCCCAGCTAACACAGGAATCCACGGCATCAGAATCTATTAATGAGCCAAGAGCCATAACAAGGAATGTTTCCATCATTAACGGCTGGCAGCTACAGGCTATGCAGAAATTGATTAAGTTTTTTCATCACCAGCAATTAGACAGTTCCACAGCACAACTGAGACATGACATTTAAAATACAAACACCGTAGCTAATACCAGTGTGGAAAAGTACAGAGAGGAAAATGGCCAGGTGATGCACTAGTTACTAAATCTTCCAAAGAAACAATATGTACCTTCAATGCTGTGTGTTAGCTTTGTCAAAAGAATCCCTTATACTGTATCAGGGCAGCAAATGGCCCTTAAATCAAATAGTCAGTCTGTTCCATTAAATCTAGACAATTATATCTAGTGTGACTATTGACTCTGTTTTGGTTGAATTCATGCCACAGGTGGCCTTTCTAAGAGTATAAATGTGAATCTTGTTGCTGCCTCCATATTCTCTGAGAACAATAGGCATAAAGAACTACTGACCTGGGAACTGCATCTTCTACAAACTCCTGAAAGAGACAACCGATGCTGCCTGCTTCTGACTTGGTACTCACAACTATATCACAACCACTTAGTTCTAATGAACAGGATCTGCTTATGCTAGTCCAAGCAGAGGGATAAAGATATTATAGAAGAGGACTCGGTATAGATTCCAGGTTCCAGAAGCAACAGAAATAAAGAAGTTTCACAAAGCTTAGTGGCACATAAATGTGAACACTTAATAGTCTTTCACCACGTGACTCAACTGTCCATTCATCCAGTTACTCTACTGTTTGATTCAAATATTCCAAAGAAGGAATGGGAGTGACCACTGTCAGGCCAACAGATTCACTACCATGTGAGTGCCGAGCGTATCTATCTCATCAGATCGTGGACAAAGCCATGCAAGACCGTTTCCATTTTTATGAATGACAGGCAAGAATAAGGTAAGCTAGGACAGTAAATTGGAGATGAACTACAGGCCCACTAGCATCTTTAGTCAGTACCTTACCCCGAGACACATAGCCTGCCATTAAGCTTATAGTGAATGCTAACCATAATTTACATATTCGTAAGTTACTTTTCTCATTGCTCTGACAAAATCCCTGTCAAAAACAACTTAAGGAAGGACTGCTTTATGTTGTATCACAGTTTGCAGGCACAGTCCATCATGGCGGGGAAGGCATGATTGCAGAAGCATGAGGCAGCTTAAGGTTGCATTCTGGTACTTAGCTCACTTCTTTCTTTCTTATTCAGTCTAAGACCCCAGCACATGGGAGAGTGCTGCCTATATTCAACGGTGGTTCTTCCCTCCAAAGTTAAACGTTTCTGGACGCACCCTCACAGACATCTTCAGAGAGGTGTTTCCATGGGGATTTTAAATCCCATTAACTTGATAGCCATCACAGCATATCTTGAAATTTACCTTACTTTACGGTTTAAAAAGAAAAATAGATCCCTGCCCTGAAACTAAAGCAGTCATCCATTTTGTGTTTTCAGCCATCCAGTAATCTGACTCATCATGGGGAAAATTCAGCTATGTCACAATTGTCCATCTGCTGACCTGCATTACACCCAGACTAAGAGAAACAAAGGATTTGACATTTATGCTGCAGAAAATTTATCAAAATGTTAATTATGCCTGCTTCTTGCTGAGAGGTTAATATTTTTGCTCTTCATTGCTAATTCTAGATCAGATATCAGAAAAACATTTTTTCACTGTAAAGGACCAAGCAGTATATTATTTGAATAGTCTCTGTCAAAATTCAATGTTACTAGAGTACAAAGCAGACATGCACTATTCATGCATATTAGACATAGCTACGTTCCAGTAAAGTTTTAATTATAAGGACAGAAATCCAGGAACGGCGCTTAAACCTTCCTTTAAGGCTAGTTTAGGATATGATTCCAGCACTTGGGAAGCTGAGACAGAAGAATTGTCATGAGCTTGAGGGGCCAGTGTGGGTTTCATGTAAGTTCAAGGCCAACTTGCGCTATAGGCTGAGAAGGGTCTAAAAACCAATAGAAGGCAAGAAGGGGTTGTTCTGGTAACCAACCTTTTTTTGCCAAACTCTGTTTTACACCATTTCTTTCTCCTCCCTGAGATGCCCAACTTCTTTGAAATCCCCACTGTAAGAGGGGAACACTCACGTCTCAACTTCACTGTAATCGTCGTGAAACGTGTGCTTTTTAGACCGGGCTTCCCATCTTCTTCATCTTTCTCCTAGTCTTTTATGTTTGTCATTGCCGCGGGCAACTTGTCCACTCATGAGAAGACAATTCAGACTGTATCGTAGTTTCTTTGTCTTTGAAAACTTTAGTTCCAAGAATCATTTGCTCTATTCTACCTAATCTACTCACTTTCTCCTGGAGGATCTCTCCGGTGACCAAACTGCCTCTAAAATATGGGTTTCAAGATTCTCAATAATGGTCAGTCTTTCTTCTAATTCTCTGTGGAAGAGTGACCCAGAGACTGACAGTCCTTTGAGTCACTTAAGCCAATGAGACTTCTGAGAGTATCATTATCTACCAACCCTGTCTCCTGAAGTCCTCCTATCCCTCTTTGTCCAGTTTAGCCTGGAAAAATTCCATGGTTCCTACTCCATTATCTTGTTTTCCCAGTGCTCTGCCTATGACACACTTGCGCCTGAGCATTGAGTGCGACTGAAGGATAAACACCACCACAGCCTCAGCTCTCATGAGGGCAGCCCACACACTGACAATCCTAACACATTTCTAGAATAAAGTTCATTTTCCCACTCTTGGGGAAAATTTTCTATTCTTGACCTCCCCACAAAGCTACCTCCCCATACTCAGTTATCCTGTCTAATTGAGAAAATAGGAACTTCTCTAGGCTCCAAAACATTGCCATTGGTGAGCTGTGACTGAAGCTCCCTAAAGGTGCTCACAGTCTCTGCTGAGCGCCCACTTTCTTGGGTAGGATGCCCATAATTCACTAAGAGAACTGTGTTCATTTTCCCAGAGCTAAAAGGGAGAGAACAATAACATGGGGAGACATTAATTCCCCTCAAATAAAAGAAAACTCTGGTTTTAAAGTGGGTCCCAGAAGCAGATACTCATGTCTTCTTCCCACATAGAGGCATGAAGAGGTATAGCATGGGATGAAAAAGAAATTGCTACAGGTTCTCTGGAGGAAAGCTAGGTCTCAGGCAGTAGGGCTCCCAACGTTAGCCTGAGTTACATGGCTGCCTGTGCCTCTTGGCTACAAGGAACCACAGGAGTCTTGAAAAGAAGCATCCTGAATGACTCTGGGCAGCATAAAGCCTTTAACAGTTCTGCTTAACCCTTCGCTGGAGTCTGTATTGTGAGTGAGCTTGACTTTCCAGTCATATTGATGGTGGCTCATGACCAGCTAAAGTCATTTCAGAGAACTAAAGGAAAGGAAACATTTTATGTGCTCTACTGAAAAGCAAAACGCAGCCCACATTTGATCCTGGACAATGCAACTCAGAGGAATACATTTCTGCTGGTGGCTTTCTGAGGTGCATTCTTATTTAAGTAGCACGCACAAAATGTGAACTGAATGAAAATGAGGGTGGTATTATCCCCAGTCTTCAGTCATGGCTTAGCTTTGCAGTAGAAATTCTTGAACTTCCAACTACGATACAATAGAATTATATTTTTGAACCTATGAAGTTTACACACCTAAAATATCACATTAAAATTTCTATACAGGCCCAAGGAACCTTCTGATTTCACTGTACTTTTAAAAAGGAAAGAAAGAAATAGACATGCTTTTCAAAAGGGCATAGAAAGTTAGAAAATCTCCTATCACCAGGAGTGAGCAAAGAGGCCTTGGGTGGGGAAGAAAGTGAGCGAAAATCAATTTTACTTGCTTTGGTCTCACAGTAGATTTTTGCAAAGTAAAGGGTAGAAAATCAATCTTGTCAAATCAGTGAGTATTTATATACTTGAAGGAGTCTAAAGGTCTTGGATTGTGTATTAGGCCATAGAACATCCTTGTCCTCTCTCACATCATGAAGGCTACAACATGAAGGTTGAGCTCCTTTCTGTACTGAGAGAACAGTGACATGGAGTTTTGCCATGTTCATCATCAAGATGCGTCCAAGGCAGAAACCAAACCTGGTTACCTTTCCTCGGTCTCAGCTTAAACACTGTTGAGGCACTGCGTCTACCAGAGGCCTCTTCCTCCTACATGTGATGGTGTGCACTGTGAAGCTGGGTGCTAAGCTATCTGATAAGACCCATCCTTTGATCAGAGAGCACACCTTAGGGAGGGGCAACTGATCGCTCTCACAGTGATGTCGGGGAACCAGGCAGGAAGTCAGAGTGTGGAAGGTTTGCACCTTGAGCAAAGGGACACTGTGTCCCACTCTAAACTTCAGGGTACAGAAGAGAGATCACAGAGAAGTGCTGATGGAAGATCAGGAGGGGCAAGGGACTGATGCTCTCTGTACTGGGAAAGTTAGCCAGGAGGGAGACCGGAAGGTGGACTTGCAGCAAACTTAATTGCCTTTTGTAAGCAAGTTGTCCAACATGGCTTCCTTAAACTCTAGTGACTCTCTTTTAAAACATTCACCTTATGCTTTATTTAAACATACAGAAGAGTCATGAAAGCCAACATAAGGGACAGCAGTGCCCCACCATGACAGCTAACTCCCTAAGCAGCCATATCAGTGGCTTTATTCTTGTGGAGACATCCTCAAAGTGAGTTCGCTTTTCCGTACTTACGATCCTCTAGCTATAAAATGAATATAACTGTTTGGTATTTTAAAGCATTATAACTTCAGTATGGTGTGATATTTATGAAAGTCTTTGCTCCAGGTCCAACATGGGGTCATATATTAAGTGCTATGTACATGTTTGATAAAATGGCAAAAATAATCATTGTTGTGTTACTGTATATTGGACATCAAGCAAATCAACACAAACTTGATGGCTATTAGCCATCAGCAGGTATATGCAGCTAGGCATTCTAAAATGCATCCAAAGCTCTTGATCTTAAAGCCAGGATATTACCCAGATACACTTGACTTAGAAGCAGACAATATTTTCCAGCTGCTCATGGACAGGAAGTCAGAGAGATGTGTTCCTCCTGGACTGAGAGGAAGTAAACTTCTATACTGGTACCTTCAAATAGGTGGCAAGGTACTCAGTGATTTCTAGATGTTGAGAGAGCCCTTGACTGACAGCCATCAGGAAAACAGGGACCACAGTCCTACAACTATAAGGAACTTTTTTTCTGCCAATAAGCTCATTTAAAAAAAAAGTCCTATGTACCCTGGATAAAAATAATTGTGTCAACATATGTGTGTGATGATTAATTTTGATTGCCAAATTAATCAGATTAAGAAATGCCTCAGATGTTAGTGTTACATACTTTTGGGAGTGCCTATGAAGGCAATTCCAAAGAGGAATTAACAAGGGGATTAGGGTAAGACCTACCATAAGTTTGGGGGTGGGGAATGACGTCCATCCCATAGCCAAACTGAATAAAAAGGGAAATAGGAGAAAGGTCAGTGTTGACATTCCTTTTTCACTGTCCTTGGTCCACTGAGACATGAGCAAGCCACCTCAAGCTCCTGGTTCCCCGCCATGATGACTTCTCACCACAATGGACCACATCTCCATAAACCATGATCCAAAATTGAACGTTCCTCCCTCAAGTTGCTTCTTCTCAGGTACTTGGTCACAAAGATGAGAGAACTACCTTACTGAGGTTTCAGTCCCATGGAGACTCTAAACAGAATTTAGCTCTCTGCACCTAAAATTCTGCCGTATAGAAATAATGGCGTAAGCAATTTGCGTTGCATTAATCCAATACATTTGTAACAATTTGTTGAGTAGCAGCCTAAAACTATTACTGCCAGAAAAAAAACCAGCAAACACAGGAGTACCAAATGAGCAATCAGTGTCATCCAAAGTATAGAGGACATCCCTATCACCCTACCTCATGACAGGGAAAGATTTTGTCACTTACAAGGTCAGCCCACAATGTTCTTGGCTCATACAAAAGAGTTAATTTGCAATACCAAGCTTGATCTTCTAATATTATATAATGTACTATATCTACCTGGCTCACTGGAAGGGCAAGGCTGACTCACTCACCCCAAGAGTTACCAAGTTTGGGGTCTCTCAGGCTGATTCATGCGATTTCGAGAAAGCACTGTGTGATGTCCAGACCTAAGCACATAGCATTGTTTCTCAGCATCACAGTGGGACCTTTGACCTACAGACCTGCTTCTCAATCCATGTTCCAGGAACCACCAGGAAACTAAGAAAGGTGTTTTCAACCTGAAGAACACAGCTCTGTAGTTGCTTAATAAAAGAAAGCAAGAAATAACTGGCAAAGCCCGTGATTGATGAGAGACTTGACATCTAAATTGAACCCTTGCTTTGCCACTTGCTCACCGTGACTATTTAGCCCTTCCATGCACCTGTCTGTGGAGTGCCACAACAGTTGTAAAGATTAATATATAAGGCACTAATGCTTCATACCTCCCTTTCAGTGAGCCCTGGGAAACAGTCATTTAGCTACATGATGCTGACCTGATCTTATTTTGAAACCCAAAGGCTAGGCTTTAATCATATTGGAAAGCCCCACCCCTGGGCCCAGAATAGACAGCTGAGCACACTCTGTTTCCCTGCTCCTGAACCCACAGTGTCTGTTTATTGACTGGCCACTCCAGATTGGTACACAGAGTACCAGACCACGTCAGCCAAAGCCAGAATTTTAAAAAGCCATCGTTTTCCGGTCCTTTTCTATTGCTTTCTTCATTCATCATAACGTGAATTATGCTAGCCATGTACACCTACTGAACCAAAACAAGAAAAATATTGTAAAGCAACAATACATTAGTTTACAGAATATGTTAGGCTGTGACCTGAAAGCAGATAAAATGCTTACTATCTTTTAAAGATATCATGAAGCTAAACTTACATCCATCATTCCTGTAAGTGGGTATTATAGGGTTTTCAGTGCTGTGAATAATACACATGACTTGTATTATACAAAGCAACTTGAGGAGAAAAAGGTTTATTTCACTCACAGTTCCATGTAACAGTTCATCATTAAAGGCAGTGAGGGCGGGAACTCAAGCAGGGCAAAAACCTGGAGACAGAAGCTAATACAGAGACCACGGAGTGGTGCTTACTGGCTTGTTCAGCCTGTTTTCTGACAGAAATCAGGATCACCAAGCCAAAGGCAGCACCACCAGCAGTGAGCTGGGCTCTCCCAGGTCAATCATCGATCAAGAAAATGTCCTACAGGCTCGCCTGCAGTCCAGTCTTATGGAGGCGTTTTCTCAATTGAGGTTCCCTCCTCTCGGAAGGCTTTAGCATATGTCAAGCTGACCTAAAACTAGCCAGGACCGAGAGGGTGTCTAAGTGTCACTCATGCAGCTTTGATCACTGCACTGCATTAGGTTAACAAAGCCTTCAAAGGGGCATGCCGCTAGTAAACATGGTCACATCCATACTCCCCAACGTGGATCTGTTAAAGGAGCCTGCTTTCTGAGTATTGCTAAGTGAAGTGCTTTAGCCCTCCCCTACATTGCAACAAGGGAAGTGGTGGCAGCATCTTTGTGAAGATGACCATTTGTTGTAGGGATTGTCAAATTGCTTAATTGACTGTAATACTTAAGAAGAAAAATGTTCTTCTAGCAATTCTGTTACAGTTTTGAATTACCATAGAAAGGGTTTGTCTGGGACATTTTATGTGAAACACCAAGCTATTGTTTAATTGACAGTGTGTACATGTGCCTGTGTACGTGTGTGTGTGTGTGTGTGTGTGTGTGTGTGTGTACAGTGTTCGTGTGTATGTTTACATGTGCATTCACATCTGTGCCCTTATGTGTGGATGCTATGGGTCTACACAGTATTCCTCAATTGCTCTCCCTTTTTTTCCCTTTGAGACAGGGTCTCTCCTGAATCTGTAGCTTGCCATTTTGGCTAGATTATCTTGGCCCCTGCCAGCACTGGGTTTAAAAGTGTATGCTGTCATGGGTCCTGGGGAATCACCACAGAGACTTGGGTTGCCATGCTTGCATCTACTGAGCCAATTCCCTAGACCTAAACTGATGCTTTCCAAAAGCAAACACTGGCAAAATGCTTACAGCTCCTGCCCCTTGGCAAAAGACTCTTTGACTGGAATGTAAGAGCTAGAAAACAGTATCTGTTGTTAAAATATGCCTATCTCATTAACTTTTGCCTCCTTGGTGTCTAGAATAGTGCCTGAAACAGATGCAGGCACTAACTAATCCATAAATGAACCAATTCAATGAATGAATGGAATAGAATGAATTAGCAAGGTGCAAGAATATTGACGTTCACTAGCTATCTATAAATTCTGAGTAGTGAAGGGAAAGATGGCCAAGTTACAAAGCAGACAAACCGGGAGGGGAGCATCTTTAATCAAACCAGAACTATGGACCATAGTACCAGACAAAGAAACTGTTGTCAGTAGAATCTATCACCAAGTTTTCATTCCCAAATGGAAATTTCCAGAGCCTCTGTGGTAAACCGTTTTGTGACTGGTCATTTAAGAGTAGCAAGTCTTTTGCTTGAATAAGTATGGGGCAACAGCACCATCTTCTGGAAAAACTTGTTGGGAATGTTAAAACCAATTTTCTTATAGCAAATAAAAGTAAGAATCACAGAAAATTATATTGGATATATTTTGGGGGGATCTACTAGGCCACATTTAATCTCATATGTAATGACTTTCCTTAAATGGCTGCAATATTTTCTTTCTTTATAATGATATAAAGGAACCCCAAATTCATTCCTCAGAGAGATAACTGCAACCATCCATACTAAACTGCATGACAGGTTTCCTGTAAATCTGAAACTGGAAAGCAGTTAAAATCTGTTAACTGACCATCTGAGGAACACTGTCCAATAGAAGTTTCTCCAACTCTATCTGTGAAATACAACACAGTGGCCACTTCGCCTGAGTAGGTTATAAATTCCTGATATGTGTGGCCAATGGCACTGAGCTGGAGTTTTAATTTTATGTGGCTTTAATTAATTCTGCATGTTGACCTGGATAATGTTTTGTTGTGGGTGAGGGGCTCTCCTGTGAGCGTGTTAGGAGAACCCTGGCCTCTAACCAGTTATCTTTCAAATCATGCACAACTGTGATTATCCTGCAGTACAAATTCCCTTGGCAAAGACAACTAAGAATGTTTGCAGCCATTGTCAATGTCCCAAGTTGCGGGGGGGGGGGGGCGTGAGGGATTGAAAAACCACCCATGGCTGAAAGCCCTAAACAGCAGCTACTATATTGCACAGTGAGGTTCTAGAATATGTTTAATATTCATATGGGATTTGGGATAAGAAAAACTTGCTCCTATATCTAATACAGCCACAATGGTGTTATAAAATGAGAAAAGGTTAATAGCATTAGATACAAACAAAGAAACATTGTCCTTCTTTGTCTCCCTTTCCATGCCATGGAGTAGAGCCAGGATCATAATAACAGAAAATTCTGTCTTAGCTGAAATTGTCCTGGTTAACAGCAGACAATTTACGTTTGCATCTGGCTCCTCTGTCCTTGATCTGGGTAATTGGATGTATTGATCAGTCTGAGCTTCAGCGTATTACCTGGCAAAGGTAATACAGTAAATAGTACCCACCTGGGCAGTTTTCTGTGAAGGCTCAATTAGAAGATGCATAACGTGTTCCTTGCTTCATACTTACCATGTAAGACATGTTCGAAACCAATAGCTATTTTGTAGATAGTCATGTTTAAGCAGAGGACAGACTCTGCGTTCTCTAACCAATAACATAAAGTACCTAGTGTGTTCCCATTAAAAAGAAGGGTCTCTCTGGGGGAAAAAAATTGTAGTTTTTTAAGACACGGTTTCTCTGTAGCTTTGGAGCCTGTCCTGGAACTAGCTCTTGTGACTGGCCTTGAACTCAAAGAGATCTGCGTGCCTTTGTCTCCCGAGTGCTGGGATTACAGGCCTGTGCAGCCACCGCCCAGCGCGGGGGGCGGGGGGGGGATTAAAGAAAGCACTAGTCAAACATTCAAACATTATAAACAAGTTTATTTGAAACTCCAGCGGCAGAAGTTTCAACAACTTTTTTTCAGTTGTTCGTGGCTCCACTCCCCACACAATTAAAGGTGTAAAAGGAAGCGCTTCAGGTCCTCCGGGAGGAGGAGTTCAGTAATCTTATGATGCTGCCGAATGCCGAAGCATTTCCGGATTCTCAGGCGGCATAACTGCATCAAAGACAGGGGTCCTGGAGAAAGAGGATGGCACAAGTCACGCATTAGTGTCGCTGACCTAGGACTGCCTTTAAAATCATGCAATATATAATATTCTTATACAGAAATACTATACACTTAAGGTCATGTTCCCTTGGGTTTCTTTTTAACCTTTTTAATTTTCCTGAGATTATAATATAATTACATGAATTTCCCCTTCCTTTTCCTCCCTCCAAACATTTCTGCATACCTCTTCTTGGTCTCTTTCAAATTCATGGTCTCTTTCATCATTAATTATTATGTGCATATATGAAGGGGTGTTTTGAAGCAATGCTCTCTCTTTTCCTATTTAACTGAAGTAAAATCTTTTTGGTATTTTAAGTTTTATTTTTATTTTTAACTATATATATGTGTGTGTGTGTGTATAAATCATAGTATGCTCACATGAGGGTACCCTTGGAGGCCAGAAGAGGACATAGGGTCACTCACAGTTGGAGTTACAGGCAGTTGTAAGCTGCCAGATGTGAGTGCTGGGAACAGAACCCGCGTCTTCTGCAATAGCAGGAAGCATCTGTAACTGCTCAGCCATCTCCGCCCCTCACTGGATTTTAATTTATGACAGAGTGAAAGAAGTTTAAAAATTACCTTTGCTAACAGATGCTTAAGGAAACTAACTTGGAGATTAAATGACTATATGAAAATTCTAATCATAAAAATAAAGTTTATGTTTTTATGGTGATGTTCTTTTACCTTAAAAAGTAAATAACTGTTCTAGATGAAAGTATGATTATGTTATACTTTTAGCAACTTAAAGATGTTCAAATATACTAAGCTCCCAATGAATCCTAAATTCATGTTATTAAGTCATAATTCCTTTTCTATTCTGTATTCTAAGCTATCCCAAAGCTTCAGCTGCTCACGGGTGAAAACTGAACTAACAGAAATGTGCACAGGGAACACCCAGGAGTTTACATCTTATGATGACGGCTCTCAACAGGCTGGGAAGGGGAAAAGAAAAGGAAAGTATTTTCTCCCTGGAGTCAGGAGCACAGCTCCTGAGATGACAGCTCAAATGATGCCGTGGCCCCTACTGTCCTGTAGCCTCACCACAAGCGACAGGTCAACTTGGTTCTGGGTCTCTCAGGTGATGGAAGGCACAGCTCCTGACTCTGTCAATGGTACCAAGGTGTACAACCCTATTATAGTATAGAAGGAAAAGTATAATCACCCACCCTACCTCTGCTCCTTACATCAAATAAAAATGGAATTTTTCTGGTAATTTTTTTTTTATTTTTCCAGACAGGGCTTCTCTGTGTAACAGCCCTGGCTGTCCTGGAACTAGCGCTGTAGACCAGGCCGGACTCGAACTCACAAAGAACAGTCTATTTCTGCCTCCCAAGTGCTGGGATGAATGGCATTCATCACCACCACAGGGCTTTTTTGGTAATTTTTAAAAGAAAACTATATACCCTTAATAATGCCATGAAACAGTAGCCTTCTATCCAAGATCCAATTTAGAATTGACTGGAGCTGGGCAAGTTTAAACTACACCACGCTGTGTCCCCCAAAGATACTGCTTCAATTATCATTGGTTTGCACCTGTGGACATAGATTTTGTTAAAGCCACAGGCCCCAGGTCATTCTACTGTGAAGTCAATCCTGAGATGACAGCTGAAATGATGCTGTGGCCCCTACTGTCCTGCAGCCTCACCACAAGCGACAGGTCAACTTGGTTCTGGGTCTCTCAGGTGATGGAAGGCAAAACGTGAAAACAAATATCGTCAAAGACATGTGTGTACACTCTGAGGCCCTAAGAGCACTTTCCAGTTGCATAGGACACCTTCCAGATTATGCTCAAGGCACAGACCAACAACAAACTTCACAGCATATACTTAGGGAGAAATGGGAGTTAACCTAATTTCACTAAGCAGTGCTGGAGGATGTGACTAATGCATGCTAGACACACTGTCAGGGCAACTGTGGGAAGCGCTCATGAAGTTCAATGAAGAAGACGACTTCAGAGCAAGCTTGTTGGGCTGAGAGAGCCATTATACATTTTCAATCTGTGCCATGAAAAAAAGAGTTTTAGGTAGCAAGCACAGGGTAGGGGAAGGATAACAGTCTTGAAATCCTTTCCCTTAGCTTCCAAAGAAAGGGAGATCCCCACCTTTTCTAACTTCCATGCTGAGCCCAACTCAGCACAGTTAAGTTTCAGCTAATACTCCCCAGTCCCCACATTCTTGAAGGACGGCAATTTAATTAAGTTGCCTCCCTGAGCACAGAGCATCAGGTAAGCTGAATCAGCAAGGACACCCAGACACAGAAACTGATGTGTTACACCTGCAGATCCAACTTTTGGTGCTTGCCTGGGACCGTTTCTGGTGGCCTATCCGCCATCTAAGAAGTAGCCTCACCAGGATCCCAAAAGTGACTCGTGAAGGCAAAACAGAGGTGATTTTCTTCAGGGTAAAATTATACTTTGTTGGTTTGGGTGCCCTTAGGGTGGAACCTAGAGCCCCTCATTGTGGTAAGCATGTGCTCTCCCATCAAGCCAGCAGAATCATACATAGGTCTTCCTGTCACCATGCTAAGTGTGAGATGAAATTAAGGATGACCCAGATCTCTATGCAAACCTTTGGGGAATAGAGTAGAAGGAGACGATCAAGCTGAGTGTGGTGGGGCACGCCTTCAATCCCCACAGGAAGGCAGACGCAGGCAGATCTCTGTGAGTTCTAGGCTAGCCTGATGTACAGAGTGAGTTTCAGGACAGCCAGGGCTACATAGAGATACCCTGTCTCAGAATTTGTTTAAAAAGGAAACCATAAGTGAAGACAATCTGAAAATCTTAGAAGGTTCTATGAAGAGGAAGGAGTTATAATCACGCCACTATGTGATTTCAGGGGACCCGAGGCACAGTTATAGCTACTCTGGGTGTCATATTCCCAAGAAAAATATTGCAAATTATTTTACAACTATGTTAGTATAAAGATGAATATAATTCTAGTTAAGCTTTATTCGTCTTTCTTCTTGTTTTAATCAAAATTAAAACATTTCTGTGGGCCCTGAGGGACTACAGGAGAAAGTGACCCTGTATGTATACATAGAATCTTTTTAAAACAAGAAATCATCAAAACGCAGGCAGAAATGTCCGGTGACTATCCAACTGTTTAACGGAAAGAGGTCTCTAGTTGATTCCTTCTGCCTACTTCCTTAGCCTGCCCTGAAACGCTGGAGAATGCGGGCAACTGCAAGATGGGCAATTGCCCTGGGGCAGTGGGAGTAGGAGGAACTTCTTAGCCCACTTTATCATTCCACCCAATGTCGGTCCTATTTCTCAGCCTGTGGTTAGAAAACAACCAGCTTCTTTGACATCAGTCAGAGTCCTTCGGGTCCCACAGTCCAAAACGAAAGCACAATCAAGCCTCTGGCAAGGAAGCAGGTCCTGAACTTCCTCCAAGGACAACTAATAATGTAATCAGATATCCTCTCAACCTGGAAGGGGTCTTTGCTCCAAGAAATGGCCCTTCTCCTGTGCCCACCACTGTTCAGTTATTTGCGTGAGCAGTGTGAGGCCTTATTTAGGGAGGAGTGTGGTTAACTTGCAAGAGTAAATGTATTTTGATTGGTGTGACTCATTAAACAAATACCCTAAACTCTCAGTTAGCTGCATCTTAACCCTAGCAATCAATTATTCCATGGTTTGGCTGCTATACGGAGCAGTTAGACATCTCGGGGGATCAGACAAAGCCTAGAAGGCTTCCGCTGAATGTCTCTAAAGCAGTGGTTCTCAACCTGTGGGTCACAAGCCCTTCAGAAGGTCACCTAAGATCATCAGAAAACACAGATGTTTACATTCCGATTCAGAACAGTAGGAAAATTACAGTAACAAAGTAGCAACAAAAATAATTTCATGGTTGGGGGTCACCACAACATGAGGAACTGTGTTAAAGGGTCACAGCATTAGAAAGGTTGAAAGCCATTGATCTAAAGCATGCTTCAGTTAACTTAAATATCAAATACTTTTAAATAATAGCTGACCTCTTTAAAAACTGGCCTAACAGCCTGACTCAAACATCAAACAACAGAAGGCTGTTTACTTCATCAACAATGCTATGCCCTGTGGAATTATCTCAGGTTTCCCATGCATGGTGACAGCAGAGAGCAATCTTTTATTGGACTGGAAGTCTGAACTTAGTAAATACCTGCCTCATGCTAAAGATCAAAGGAATATCAGAGGTTATGGCTTAGATTCAGGCAAAGGAGAGGCACCTTCTCTCTCCAAGAAGATCTCAGTCAGAGGACTCTCCAGAGGTACCAGCTCCACAGGCCGTTTTCCATCAGCATTCTTAGCTTGAGCATTTGCTCCGAAGTCCATCAGCAGGTGCACCAGCTCCCCACTTGACATCCTGGCCGCTACATGAAGAGGAGAATCCAAGTCTTTGCCTTGATCCACAGATGCTCCTAGATAGTCACAAGAACAAAAGAGGTCAAAGGGGGAGCAGTGTCAAACCACCCACTTTCTCAAAACATGGAGTCTCAAAGGCGTTTAAAAGTGGGGAATCTGTGATGAACATAATTCCGTGAGATTGGTTACTGATCTTTTTTTATATCATTTAATATAATAAGAGGGAAACTGAGCAATGGATATACAGCTCTCTTGGTAAAATGGTTGCCATGCAAGTATGAGCATCTGTGCTCAATCACCAGCACCCAGAGAAAAATGTGAGTGTGGCGGCACGTGCTCGTAACCCTAGTGTGCTGGCGGGTGGCGACAGGCAGACCCTGGGGCCAGCTGAGCCCAAAGGAGCTCCAGGTCCCAGTGAGAGCCCTGCTCCTGAGGAACAACACCTTTGATCTCTGGCCTCCACATGTATACACACACACACACACACACACACACACACACACACAAATATAATAAAAGGAAACTATTATTTGACAATGTGACTGAAAGTACAATGTGGGCTGAGTAGCATATGGAGCTAAAACTCGCCACAGAGTATTCTTCATGGGCATGATACAATCAAGAAAAATCTGGATAGCATGAAAGCTGCATATTCATTATATTAGACAGACCAAAATTGAGGTTAGATGGGGAAACCCTGCATACATCACGAAGTCAGATTCACACACTGAGCAGCCAGCGTTGCATTTAAAGCCATTGGGGACTTGAGACTCTGTAAGCTGGATCATTAAACACAACCAATTAAGGAAGGTATTTTTTCCTGAGGTGGAATAATGGGTCCTGTTCCCACACAGGAAGGGTGGCAAATTCTCTTTAGGAGTCAGGTGGATTTCTGGGAATATCCCCACCCAACTCTACCTACCCTCTAAATAAATCCCCACCCCAGCTCAGACACCGCTTCTTACCGAGGTATATGCAGATGACACTTTCACCTGAGCCCATGTCCCTCCACAAAAGCCGATGCCACTCAACAAATGTTGAGTTGCTTTTAAACAGTATTTTTTTTTTAATTTGTGAGAGATGCCAAACATGGCCTTGTCCTGGATAAGAGCTTTACATGTCTCAAAGCTTAAACTCTACCTAAAAGTAGTAATAGGAAGGAGGAAGAGAGGTGGAGGAAATTTGTGAATAAGAATGACTAACAGTTAAGTGAAAAGAAGTAGCGAACTCAAGAGCAGTGAAGTCCTAAAGGAGGAACAGAATTCAGATAATTAAAGAGTTGCAATAGTGTTCTCAGTATTGAGAAGGGGACTCCCTTCTGGACAACCGAAGGGAGCTATGGAATGCTAGTACGTCTTTTCAAGAACAGGAAAATGTTTATAGCAGACGAATTTCTTAATCAGAAAGAAATGTGGAAGATGGTCCCAAATAGGAAGAGTCAGCTAAAAGCTGGCAGTGTTGCAAGCTGTGCAAAGCTGCACGTATGACTGTCCAGCCAGAAAGAGGCAGAGGAAAGGGAGGACCAGCTAGTGATAAATGAGGACCAACCACCATGGAAGAAGGTATGGGTGGTATCACCATCATCATCTTCTTCTTCTTTATTGGCATGCTAGTTAGAAGTGAGAGAACTGAAGTGTGAACCATGTGGAAGAACTTTCCATTAGAACAGTGTGGTCTTGCTCAAGCCCCTTGCCCACAGTCCTCCCTCTAGTATGACAGAAGGATCTTTAAGATTCACTTAATTTACTTTTCATTTGCACGCCTTATTTTGTTTCACTTTTTTTTTGTCTTACCTGACTCCAGAAGCTTCTTGGCACAGGCTACCTGCTGATTTTTACAAGCCACATAGAGAGGAGTGCCCAGGTGGCTGATGTTATAGTCAATATTGGCCCCATAAGCTGCAAGGGACTCGATGCATTTCACATGGCCTACAGCCCAAAAAGAAGAAGAAAGGAGTTATGGTACAAATTCCCTAAACAACAATCCCTATTTTTTGTGTGTTTAAATGTATCCCCAACATATCCAGCAACCAAAAGCCATATTCTTTTACTCAGAATGGAGAATGATTTCAAACACTGGCATCCGAGTAAATATCCATTCCAAAGTCCATTAGGTCAGCTCCGCCACTGGACATCCACACCATGAAGAGGAGAATAAGGTTTTGCCTTGGTTCACAAAAACAAAAGGAGGGTCAGCCGAAGAGCAGGCTCCAACCATCCACATCTGCAGCTCTGGTTAGAATAGCACCTGCAGCCGTTCCCCTTTACCAGGTTGTCTGTGCGCTTGAAAGAGCCATGGAGAGACAGGGCTAAAGATAGTCCCGAAGGAGGACATGGAGAGCATCACAGCACAGGGAAAGACGCTTACAGCTTGCAAAGGCCAAAGGACTAGGCCACAGTGAGCAGAGGCAAATCTTAGACACTGTCAAATCCCATGGGAGCAAAGCCCAGTCTGACAAAGTTGGGTCAAACAGATTCACTCTGCCTTGACCCAGAATGTCATACTTTAAACATTATGTCTCTGCGGTCTCATGCTGAGCCATTTTAGTTGTATGCATCCAGTAAATATGTTGAGTTGGTATGGCTCTTCATAAAGAAATGGCAATCCTTTCCCAGTTAATCTCAACATGGGTTGGTCTGGTTGAATGCAAAGCCATCTGGAAACTTTATAGAAATATTTGCCCCCTTGTGACAACTGTCAACGTGACAGAATCTAGAATCAGTTAGAAGGCAAGCCTCCATGCACACTTGTGAGGAATTATCTGATTAAAGTTGGCTTCTGGAAATTTCTATGAGGGATTATAATTGATTGTTGTTCATTAGTATGTGAGCCTCATCTTCATTGTAGGCAGGACCATTCCCTGGCCAGGAGACTCATCTTCATCGTGGGCAGGACCATTCCCTGGCCAGGAGAAATCAAGCTAAGCAGCAGCGTGTGTGTATCCATCATTCACTGCTTCCCGGTTGTAAATGCCATGTGACCAGCTGCTTCAGGCTCCCACTGCTTTGAAATGATGGGCTGTACTTAGAAGTGGGAGCTAAAATCAACCCTTTGTCCTTTAAGTTGCTTTCATCAGAGGTCAGAGTATTTTATCATGACAACAGGAAAAAAAATCTAAGATCATCCCTGAACTGACAGAAAATATGGTTCACTTGTCAAAGTTAGATGACCCTAAGCCACTATTAACACCCTAAAGCAGAAAATGAAAAGTTTGTTTTTACAAAGCACAACAAATGCCAGTAAGGAACCCTTATCCACTGCAGGTCAGAATGTAAACCAGTACACCCACAATGGAAAGCATTATGGGGGTCCCCCAGAAAAACTGCAGTGAAATTACTAGACAACTCAGCTATACCAACACTCCTGGGTATATACTAAAGGAACCTGAGCCAATGTACCACAGGGATATCTGCAAACCCAGGCTTATCATAATATGGTTCACAGTTGTCAAGATATGGAATCATCCCAGATCTCCATTAACAGCTGAATGGGTAAAGAAAATATGATACTGCACTGCACGATTTTATTCTGCCATAAGACTGAGATTATATTGTTCACAAGAAAATGAATGTATTTGGAGAGCATCTTATTAAGCAAAATAAGTCAAACCCAGAAAGGCAAATACAAAATACACATCCACTCATATGTGAAACTTAGATTATATATGCATGTGCACACACACGCACACACACACCATAAAAGTAGAAGGGGGACTACTTGAGAAGAGGAAGAAGGGCAGGAGAGGGAAATGGGGCTGACTATGATTGAGGTACATGATAGCCTCGAATGAAAATGTTAGTGTGATACCTATTGATCCATACAATTAAATAGGAACTACAAAAAAGCCTTGATTTCTATGGGGTCAAGTATTCCATAAAGATCCATAGTCTACTGTACCATCCCTTGTTATGAAAGTATAACTCTGAAAGGGTGATTCTCAAACTTAACTGTGCACCAGAACCCCCTGAAGGGATTTGGATTAAATGGGGCTAGAGCTGGGCCCAAGAGTCTGACTTCACAAGTCCCGTCACACTGATGCTCCTCCTACCAGGTGACTTTTGAAAGCTACTGCTCCAAAATGTCCCTCTTCTTTCCCATTTCAGTAGGACTGGGTAAAAATCCCAAAATTCCCCATGAATTTACCTCTCTTTGCAGCCTCGTGGATGGGAGAGGCCAGATCACTCTCAGGGTGGGGAACGGCTCCATGCTGTAGAAGCAAATTCACGCAGTCCTGGCTGCCACTGACACAGGCATTAAACAAGGGAGTGCGCCAGTCTATAGCCATGCTGTTCACCTGTGGAGAAAATCCAGCTCCAGGATGAAGACAGTGACTGACGTGGACCACATTCAAGGTTAACCCTCCCACATTCAAAGCATTTTTTTTAACTTCTCTGAGGCTTAAAGTCCACCTTTTTATGTAAAATGAGGACCACCAAATTGTCATTAAAAAACAAAGTATAAGATATAAGGCAGTAATAATGCTACTGAAGATTCAATCTCCTCCTTGCCTTCCTTGGGGTCATGAACTTTGAAATTAGTTGTGATGATCCATAGCATGGCTTACAAATTAACATTTCCATTTTAGACATCTATCCTAGACAGTAGCCAGAATAATCTGAAATTGACTTTAAAAAAACCTGGGTTTTTTTTTCATTTAAAAGGTTGATTCTCATGCAGATATGCTTAACATATACCAAGATTTTGTTCAATTCATCCATTAATGAGAGAATTGGTAAGATGGTAGGGTCAGATCAATGAAGAATTTACGTAGCCAGTCAAGATGATATTTAAATATGTTGGCAAATAGATACAACACTGGTTAACAAGATCATAAAATTATATATTTTGGAACTATTTTTCTAATGTTAGAAATTTCACAGAAATTTATAAACTAATTCATGTCATGATGTTTGGGCTACAAACGAATGATAGGTAGCAAGCCCAAATACACACAGACTCTTCTAATCATATAATCTGATGTATCTATTAAATGAAGATATTGTGGGAAAAAAAACTGAATTCACTGCCACACCCTCTTTCCAAAGAAGGCCAAGGCCTAGATGACATGCAGGAGATGCTCACTCTCAAGGTCCCATAGTGCTGCAGGAGCACAGAGTGACTGTTTCTTTACCATTTCCAGCCCAGTTGCCTCTTTTGCCTCCCCTTAGCTTTGGCCCTGTCCTCATCATACTTGACAAGAAACCTTCTCACTCACTGTTCTCCTGCCATAGAAATGGGCTGGTAAAATGTGCGCAATTTTACTTCCAGGCTTTTGTGTCTGTTGTGTCTCATGCATTCAAAGTCTTTACCTTCCTTTAATTCACAATTTGGCTGACTGGTTCTAAGGTCCTTCTGTTTCACATTAGACATCATTTCCTATAGAAAGCCCCTTTTGGTCACCACACTGCAAATAGATAAGCACTTGTATGTGCTCCCAATAATCCTAAATCCTTCGGCTCTGTGTTAGTTTCCAAACTGGCTCTTTCACTCCCATGGTGCACATTCCTTTACAATATGGCTCTGCAGACCCTCCCATCACAAGATGGAGGCTATTTTCCCAGTGTTTGAATCTGGGCTTGCCTTTAAGACTTACATTAGCCAATATGGTAATAGCAAATGTGACGCAAGGGGAAAAGGCCTGCCTTCTTTTGCTGCCCTTGCAATCCCTGCTCTCCTGTGAACAAATGCAGGATGCTAGCTAAAGGATGAGAGATTACAGAGAAGTTCTTACTCTGACATCCCAGCCATCCCTAGCTCAATTTCTTGCCTTTTCTGCAGCATTTCACACCCTGCCACCCAGAGACATGAAGGCAGAGCACTTACAATTATGTAGCAATATTTATTAGTGCTATCTGATGAAGAAAATTCTTCAGACTCTAAGCATGACTTTTGTGGTAGTTCGAATCAGAAATATCCCCCATAGGCCAGGCAGCAGTGGTCACCTTTAATCCCAGCACTTGAGAGCCAGAGGCAGGTGGATCTCACTGAGTTCAAGGTCATCCTGGTCTACAGAGCGAATTCCTGGACAGCCAGGGCTACATAGAGAAACCCTGGAAGAAGAAGAAGCAGGAGGAGGAGGAGAAGGAAGAGGAGGAGGAGGAGGAGGAAGAGGAAGAAGAAGAAGAGGAAGAGGAGGAGGAGGAGGAAGAAGAAGAAGAAGAAGAAGAAGAAGAAGAAGAAGAAGAAGAAGAAGAAGAAGAAGAAGAAGAAGAAGAAGAAGAAGAAGAAATACCCCTCATATCATAGGCTCAGGTATTTGAACACTTAGTCCTTCTCTCGTTGGTGGGACTATTTGGGGTGATGGGGTGGCCTTGCTTGCAGGGAGCCGCAGGCAAAACGCCATTACAAGATGGCGATTTCACCCTGGCAGTTCAGAGGTAAACAATTCCATATTTGGCAATGCTCCAGGACTGAGTGTCCAGGCTCTTCCCGAATGCATTTCAACCTTGGGGGTCCCTATCCAATCCTGAGGGTCCTGGTGTCC
>PVIU01017456.1:0-41850 GCA_004026605.1 Ondatra zibethicus
TGCATGGACACACATCTGAGCACACCAGCCATCGTCTCCATCGGGGCAGCTGTGCGTGAACACACATCTGAGCACACCAGCCATCGTCTCCATCAGGGTTGCTGTAATTACATTTAAGAGACCCTTAAGGTTGGGTCTGTTGTCTCTTAATGTTCCCTCATAGGAGGGATGTGGAGGGTTACTGATCCCTCACCTCCTGGTATCTCAACACCCCGTCCCTGCAATTTGAGTCTGAAAGCTCCTGAAAGTATCCCTCATGCTTTGTATGTCTAATAAACTCACCAATTTCCTAAGTTGGGCTTCAGTGGAGAACTTGGGAGGAGGTAGATACTTGTCTTCTCAAGATTTCTCATCATCACAAGAACATCCACAGACAAGTGTACCCAAAGGCATGCCCACACACAGCAATGCATGCACATGGGTATTTGTATTTCTCCTTACAATTCTTCATTCAGTTTTCCTCAGGTATAATTTGCATATTTAAAATAAGCAATGCATAGCTATAATTAGGTATCTTTATTTAAGTTAAAAACATGGATAAAACCCAAAGCTGAAGGGTCTCTTTGATACAGCGCAACAGGATATCCAGGAGGAGTGCCAGCCATCTATGGTTTAGCAGAAATCAAAGGCTTTGAACCTGACCAATGACTCCTTGCAATGAACCCTTGCAAGTAAAGATATACGGACAGAAGGGTTTATTGTGTGACTCACTAAGTCACACTACACCTTCCATGAGAGGATTGGTTTTTCTTTTTCAATTTGATTTTATTTGACAGGGCAGTTTGCAAGTGCAGAGGGTAGATACAAAGGGATGGGAAAAGGACAGGATTGAGATGCATGATGCGAAAGACACAAAGAATTTTTGTGGAATATCCCTTTACACTATGACTGGTTTAATAAAACGCTGAATAGCCAATGTTGGCTGAGGTTTTCAGTCCTGCCTGGTCCTGCAGTCATTCGGTCCCAAAGAAATCACACAGAGTTATAAACTGATTGGCCTAGTAGCTCAGACTTCTTATTAACACTTATAATTTATATTAGCCCATTATTCTTGTATATGTTAGCCACATGGCTTGGTACCTTATTTGGCAAGGCAGTCACATCTTGCTTTTGCATCAACCGGACTGGTGAGTGGTTCCTTGGGGTAACCCTCCTGAGGAGTTAGCATCCCAGGGTTGGGGGGGGGGGGGGGGTGTCTAGCATTTGGGGGCTCATCCGGGATCAGGTATGCCCCCCAGACCCTTTACCAGGACCCGATTGGAGGTAAGAGCGAGCTCGTCATCTTTGTCTTGAATGTGTCTATGTCTTATATGTTATTTTTGTAGCCTGGCCAGTTCCGTATTTGTGCCTATACAGGACTTGTATTAGAATTGGCCAGCGGGGGACGCAGATGTGCCCTGAGATCCCTGGTCCTGCTCTGGAGTCTGCTCCAAGAGTAGTCTGGGGGAAAAGAGAGAGACCAGGTCTCTCTCCTCCCCAGGGAACCAGATTTCAATCAGCCAACTCCCTCTTGGTTTGTACTTTCGATTTTGGATTGATCTATTGCTGCGTGGCTTGGGATTTTTGTCTTGTGTGTCTGGTTTTTGTCTGTTATTCTGTTCATATTGAGATCTCACTATGGGACAAGTTACCACTCCTTTGACTTTAACTCTAGACTATTGGAAAGAAGAAATGGCAGATTTTCTGCTCCTCGGAATGGCCCACCTTCAAGGTTGGCTGGCTGAGGGATGGAATTTTTAATCTCGATACTATCTTTGATACTATCTTGCAGATTAAAGAAAGAATCTTCCAGACGGAATCCCATGGACACCCAGACCAAGTGTCCTACATCGTTACTTGGGAAAGCCTCTCCCAGGATCCCCTGTCTTGGGTTAAGCCATCTCTCCCTCTGCCAGGGGCAGAAGCCCTAAAACCACCCCCCTTGCCATCCTCAACACCCCTCACACCTCTTCCCTTGGCGCCACCCCACTTCTCTTCCCTTCCTCCCTTGAACGAACCTCCAAAATCAAAACTCAAGACTTCAGCTGTCCTCTCAAATGAGCAGAAGGATTTATTACTCCTAGATTCCCCTTCACCCTATCTCCAACCCCCACAACCTCCTCCCCATGGAGCCCTGCCACTGGCACAGGGCCCCCCGAGAACCTGAACCCCCTTCCCCTGATTTTACAGTGACAGAAGCTGCAGGACCGGCCTCCCCTCCTCCCTCCAGCTGACTGTGTCTCAGGAGGGAGCAGGGAGGAGCCTTGGCAGAAGGCATTTGGACACAGGCTTTCCCCCTCCGTTCTGTGGCAGGGCAACTCCAATACTGGCCATTCTCAGCCTCTGACCTTTACAATTGGAAGACCATAACCCTTCCTTTTCACAGGACCCCCAGGCACTGACAGGGCTGATCAAGTCCATCTTACTCACACATCAGCCCACTTGGGACGATTGCCAACAACTTTTACAGGCTCTCCTCACTACCGAGGAGAAACAGCGAGTCTTCTTAGAGGCTTGCAAGAACGTCCTTGGGGCAAATGGCAGACCCATCCAGCTGCCAAATGAGAACGAGGTTGCCTTCCCCTCACCCGACCAGGATTACAACACCGCGGCTAGTAGGGAGCGACTTTGTCTCTATCGCTAGATTCTCCTAGCGGGTCTCAAAGGGGCTGGGAGATGACCCACCAGTTTGGCCAATAGTTCGGGGTATGGAGGAGACTCCTGAGGGATTTTTGGAGCACCTAATGGAGGGATACCTCATGTACACCCCTTTCGACCCCCTGGCTGCTGATTGCCAGGCAGACGTGATCATGTCCTTAATAGGACAGTCTGCACCAGACATCGTGGTAAGCTCCAGCCGCTGGAGGGGTTGCAGGGATACACCCTCCAAGACTTGGTTAGAGGCAGAAAGAATTTTTAATAAGAGAGAAACACCAGAGGGAAGAGAAGAAAGGTTGCAGAAGGAACAAGAAGAAAGGGAGGATTAAAAAAAGACAAGAAGTGTAGCCGAGAACTATGTAAGATCCTGGCCACTGTAGCACATAACTCAGAGCAGGTTGGGCCAGAACAGAAACCCAGGAGGCAGGAGAAAGCCACGCATAGACCAGAACCAGTGTGCCTACTGCAAGGAGAAAGGGCACTGGGTTAAGGACTGTCCAAAGAGTTCATGAACATAAAAAGAAACCGGTTCCCATTCTGTCACTGGAGGATGAGGACTAGGTAAGTCAGGGCCAGGAGCGCCTCCTGAGCCACAGATAACCCTCAAAGTGTGTGTTGGGGGGCAAATCTCCTAGTCTTTGTAGATACATTCTCTGGCTGGACAGAAGCCTTTCCTACCAAGACAGAAACAGCCCGGGCAGTGGTCAAAAAGATATTCGAGGACATCTTTCCCTGATTTGGTCTACCTAAGGTAATCGGGCCTGATGTTGGCCCGGCTTTCGTCTCTCAGGTAAGTAAAGGAGGTGGCCAGGGCATTGGGGATTAATTGGAAATTACATTGTGCATACGGGCCCCAAAGTTCAGATAAGGTAGAACGAAAGAATAGAACATTTAAAGAGACCTTAACCAAATCGGCAATGGAGACTGGCACTAGAGACTGGGTACAACTCCTTCCCCTTGCCTTGTTTCGAGTATGGAACACCCCGTCCCCATATGGGCTGGCTCCATACAAAATCCTCTATGGAGGGCCTCCCCCCCTTATCAGACTTGTTCACTCCTGCAATTGATTCTTTTGTTGGTGCTCCCAACTTGCAGGCACAGTTGAGGGCACTCCAGATCATCCAAGCTCAGGTCTGGAAGTGTCTTGCAGCAGCCTACCGAACAGAGGGTACAGAGACTCCTCATCTGTACCAGATTGGCGACTCCGTCTACGTCCGGAGGCATCAGTCTAAGACCCTCGAGCCTCGCTGGAAGGGTCCTTACACCATGCTGCTGACCACCCTGAGCATGCTTAAGGTGGATGGTGTTGCTGCCTGGTGTCCCATGTCAAGAGGGCACCTTGAGAGGACGGCAGGAGCCAGGAGGATCATGTCAGATGGAAGCTTCAGTGTATTCAAAATCCACTCAAGCTAAGACTTTTAAAAACTGTATAACTTTGACTCTCTTAGCTCTAGCTGGAGGAAACCCACATAACCCCCAACAGCTCACCTGGCAGGTCTCCTCCCAAACTAGGGAGGTCACTTGGACCCTCTCAACACTAGCCCCCCACCCCGGCACAATGTGGCCCAACCTAACTCCCGACTTCTGTCAACTGGAAGCTGGACTGGACTCCTGGGATGACCCAAATTAAGTCATCAGGGCTGCCCTTGGATGCTGGCCCCAGAATTTCCCCTGGGTTTGTTTGGGTGCAGTGACCAAGGAAGGAGGTACCATTTGGGACAATTAGATTTCTATGTCTGTCCCCGAGATGGCCGAAATCAGGCTACTGCCCGAAAATATGGGGGGCATGAATACCTATATTGTGGGGCCTGAGGATGCGAAACCACCAGAGATACTTATTGGAAACCCTATTCCTCTTGGGACTGGGTCACTGTCTGTAAGAATTACACTTCCCCAGCAGAATGCTCCACATGGGACACAGGGACCTGTAAAACCAGTCCCACATGCTTACCCTTCAATATAACCTTCACTTCCGAGGGGCAGACAACAGAAATATCAGAATGGGTATGAGGGAAGACTTGGGGCATCTGATGGTATTTCCCGGATAGACTAAAGAAAAAGGACTTGGGGGCCACCTTTAGGATCAATCTCAAGATAGAGCCACCCCCTAGCAAGATGGCAGGACCAAACTTGGTACTGTCAGACCAAGGGGGGCTCTTGGCTGGCCAGCCTAAGAGCCAGAGGCACACTCCCGTACCTCTCATTTCAACCCCTCTGGTCATTCCGGGCGTCACCTCTCCTCCCAGATTTCCCCCGAGTCAGAGGTTGCTTCATCTGATTACGGGAGTGTACTCGGCTCTCAACCAGACCAGCCCCAACCTAACTAGCTCTTGTTGGCTCTGCCTCGAGCCCCCTATTATGAAGGCATTGCAGTCATGAAGAAAACATGTTTTCTGTGAACTAGAGAAAGCATGTTTTTGTGAACTAGTCATGACCCTCACCCTGCCTGTTGCTTTCCAATGGCCTGCAGGTGCTTCCCTGTCCTTCGCCTGACCCAGCAACCACCTGTTCTGCCTTTGATATAACCAGTCGTAGTAAATGCCCTTTAAATGAGCCAATCCCTGCATTTGACAAACAACCCACTGTACCCCCTCCCTGAATATGTGGTTTTTGCCTTTAAAAGTAGCCTGTAATAGCTAGTCGGGGCTTCTCTCCCTCGCCTAGCTCAGGAGCCCATTTGCACAAACGAGAATAAAATTCCTCTTGCTTTTGCATTAACTGGACTGGTGAGTGGTTCCTTGGGGTGACCCTCCTGAGGAGTCAGCATCTCAGAGTTGGGACCTAACAGTGTTTGAAGGCTTTTGTGCATTCAAACCCATTTCAGGTCTCTGCACAAAATGAAACAGATGGACCTGCAGTTGCTGAGAACTTTCCTAGTCCATCACTGATCACTGGCAACATTTCCTCCCATGGCCTTCGGCTGGCACGCACGACAGAACAACTGCACACACAGCACTAAGGATTCTCAGCAGTGAGTTTGTTGGTGAGATGACAGCTGCGACCTGCGCAGGAAGCCTTTCCCACACTGGTGACAGAGAAAGGGTTTTTCACTCCTGTGAGTTCTCCGATGGGCCTGTAGGGAAGACCTGCCGCTGAAAGCTTTCCCACAGTCACTGCACACATACGGCTTCTCACCCGTGTGGATTCTCTGATGCTCGTTCAGTTGGGCTTTAGATGACATGGCTTTCCCACAGTCACTGCAAGTGTAAGGCCTCTCCCCAGTGTGAATTCGCTGATGTGTGCTGAGAACTGAACTGTGGCTGAAGGCTTTCCCACACTCAGAGCACATGTAAGGTTTCTCGCCAGTGTGTGTCCGATTATGTACTTTAAGGTGGGATTTCCTTCTGAAGGACTTCCCACAGTCACAGCATTTGTACGGTTTCTCACCAGTGTGGATTCGATGATGCACAGGCAGGTGGGATTTATTACTGAAAAACTTCCCACAGTCTGGGCATTCATAAGGCTTCTCCCCTGTGTGAAACCGACTATGCTTCTTCAGATCTGATGCATAAACAAACATTTTCCCACAGTGGCTGCACGTGTAAGGCTTCTCCCCAGTGTGAATTCTTTGGTGTGTGGTGAGGACTGACTTTTGGCTGAAGGCTTTCCCACAGTCAGAACACACATATGGTCTCTCACCTGTGTGTGTTCGAAGGTGCACCTTCAGGTGGGATGCATAGCTGAATGACTTCCCACACACATGACATTTGTAAGGCTTCTCTTTTGTGTGGACTTCATCATACACCTGCAGGTCAGATGTTCTTGTGAGTGGTTTCAGACAGTCAGGACATTCAGAAGGTGTTTCTCCTCGGTTTGTTCCTGAGCTCAACTCAGATTTTGGAAGGAAGGATTTCCCACATCTGTGACAAATAAAAGGTGTCCCTCTAGTGTTAGTCATTTGCTGTGGGCACAAAGCTGGCCTAGCAGGGAAGTCCTTCCCACATTTGGTATATTCAACTGGCTCGTCCTGAGAAAGAATTTCATGCTCCATAAGTGGTTGCTTAGGGCTGAGAACCTTTCCTTTCCATGCTTTCTCTCCTCTGTTAGGAACTGCACATACAGCATTAGACGGGCTTCGTGTGAAGAACTGACAGGATTCAACAATGCCATTGGGCTGCTTGGTGGCACTGCTTTGATGTTCACTATGTGCTTGAAGGTTAGGGTTAGGCTGCAAAGGTTTTTCAAATGAGCAACATTTTGGAAATCTCTCTTGTGTAGAAATGAGGTGGAGATCTAAAGGAATGCACCCCCTAGTCGCTTCACTCATCAGTGTATTCTGGGTGAAGAAAGCACCAGAACTCAAGCATGGGATCTGGTTTGGCTGACCTGTCCTCGTAGGGTCCCCATCCTGCCAGAGGTCCTCTATAACGGGACAATATGAACCACGCTTAGTGAGTTCTTTTGAGAAATCATTTGGAAATGCAGCTTTCGCACAAATTCGATGAGCCGAGTCATGCTCTGATTCCCCTGTGAAGAGAAGAGATGAAGGAGCAGACACAGTGAGCATGATGGAGAAGGGATCAGACTGAACAGAAAGAAATCTGTGCCAGGGAGTAATGATGCTGATGACGGTGACAATGGTGAGAAGTGCTATCACGGCCCTTGTAATACCCCAACCCTGATGTACACAGCACATGTGTGTTGTACGCATCCAGTAGAGTCACTCTATCTAGGGCAAGCACTAGAGTGAACAGTTGTTTTCTAGAAGGACTTTGACCTTGAAGAATTATTGTGGAAAATAGTAATTGTTTTCCATGATTTGTGGAATTGTTTTTCTGAGAGGGTGTTACAGCCTTTGCATGACTTTGGTCACAAGATGCTTCTGGCACCTGAGGCTTTTAGATTATTGGGTACTGCAAATGGTACACAGTAAGGACTAAGGTAGCAGAGTGTGATGATTTCCTTAAGAGAAACATAGAGATTAGATTAGGAACCTTGGCATGAGGAAATACTTCACCTGAAAAAACAACTTTGTGTAACAATCAGTAAATATGAATCAGTTCATCAGAGGCTGAACTTTCCTGCTGCCACATAGGCCTTAAAATTTTATCTTGAGCGACCTCTTTCTTTGACCGACTCATGCAACTTAGAACACCTGACACTATGAAGTGAATATGTGAGTTCATTTAATCCTCACTACCATCCCACAATGCATCTGTACCTATACTCTTTGTCTTCCTCACGAGGAAACAGAAGCACCAGGCAGTAGCCAAGATGACTTCGATAATTTGTTGGGAAGACCTGGTTTGGTGAAAGACAATCAACTTATGCAAGAGGCCGTGCTATAGATACAGAAGGATAAACAAGGGAGAAAGCAGGCCGGGCCGCTACTGGCACTGTCAATGACAGCCAGCATCAGAAGAGAGGGCTCCGCAGAGGACTCCATTAGCTCTAGAGAAAAGCCTCTGATCATTTTCTCACCTGGTTGGCAAGGATTAGCTACACACTTCACCCATGCTCCACAAGCCCTTCTGAACTTTACACCCCCCAAATTTTGTTTTTTTATCTTATTTGTTTAATGTGTTTGTGTGCACAGGTGTACATGTTTACTCAGGCATGTGGAGGGCAAAGATTGAGTGTCTTCTTCAATCACTTTCAACCTTATTTTCTGAGACAAGGTCCGCCACTGAATCTGGAAATTGCCAGTTCAGCTAGAAATGGATGCAAGAAAGCCCGAGGGGTCCTCTTGCCTCGCCGACCCAGCATTGGGTTACAGGAGTCAGTTTCTGATGTGCGTGTTAGGGACCGGACCTGGATCCGCATGCTTGCATAGCAAGCTCTCTACCAAGCACGTCACCTGCCCAGACTGCCATGTGTGTGCACGTTTCCTATGTGACTGTGAGGATAGGAATGCCAGCCTGTGTGTACACTTGCAGAGGCAGAAGTAGACTGTACATGTGCAATCTGTGTGCTCACCTTTACATATATATGTAGAAGCTGGAGATCAACTTTAAATCTCTCTCTCTATTGCTCTCATTTATTTATTTATTTATTTATTTATTTTTTGAGGCAGGGTGTCTCGTTGAATCGAGAGCTCACTATTTCAGCTGGACTGGCTATCAGGCCCCTGATAGCCCACTCCCAGTGCTAGCGTTGCAGACACCCAGGCTTTTATACGGCAGCTAGGAACCCAAACTAAGGTCCTGACCATCGCATAGCAATCATGTTACTCACTGCCTCATCTTACTAGCTACAACCGCCAGATTTTCTTTGAGACATGCTCACTGAACTTGGAAGCCACTATCTTGGCTAGACTGGTTGGTAGACCTAGAAAATGACTATTGTCTCCCATTCTCAGCCCTTAGTATGGGGGCAACAAATTCTTAAAGACAAACTTTACACACTACTGTCTTCACTTTTCCTTTTGATACTATATTGTCAACCCTTCAGCATCCATCTGGAATATTACAAACTCTGTACCATGGGGATTCTCAAAAGTTTCTCCATAAATTGCCAACATTGGGCTGAAAAGATGGCTTAGTGATTAAGAGCAATTGCTGCTCTTGCAGAAGATCTGAGTTTGGCTCCCAGCACCAACATGACCACTCACAACCATCTGTAACTCCAGTTCCAAGGGATTCAGCACTCTCTTATGGCTCTACAAGCACCAGGCCACACACATGGTACACAGTCATACATGCAGGTAAAGCACTCATACATATAAAATAAAAATAAATACATCTTTAAAATATATTTTATTTCTCCACTATATCTCAACAACCTCAACATAAAGTGGTCAATTACTCCTGACTTTGAGCATCCTCTCAGTCAGTGGTTCTCATGTGGGTTCTCCTTCTGGGGGAGAGGTCGAATGACCATTCCACAGGGGTCATATGTCAGATATCCTACGTATCAGATGTTTACATTATGATTCATAACAGTAGCAAAATTACAGTTATGAAGTAGCAACATAAACAATTTCATGGTTGGGGTCACCATGACATGAGGGTCACAGTAGTAGGAAGATTGAGAACCACTGCTTTAACTCAACTAAGTTTGCTTTGTCTGGTTCTTTATTCCAATTCAAAATTACTTCATGAAGAACCAGTTCAGGTGCCCTCAAGATCAACTCCCATTGTCATCTCAGATTCGGGGTGGTCCACAAGAGTAGTTATTCTCTACGGCCTCGTGCTGATGGCTGCATTTCAAGCAGCCTCCCTTAAACATTCAGGACAAAGGCTCTAAGGATATCTTCCTGGTTCTCAAGCTGTTACCCACACCGTCCACTACAGCCTGCTTCCTTCCATTTACTTTAGCAGACACTGAAAAATCTTCTAAATTAGGGGAAACAGTATCATCTGCTTAGTTTTGGAAATTCAAGACATATAGTTTTTTTATTTGCTGAAACTGCTGCCCACAAGGCTTATTTCTGACACAACAACAAAACCAACAAAAATGGAGATGAGAAGCCAATCAACAGATTATACGCAATGAGGAATACCAGCAGAGCAGACATTAATAGAGGCCTGTCTACACCTGGCTCAGCCCAAGTGACGAAAACACTCAGGGTCATTTGCAAATTGGATATATACGGCCACCGAAAGAGCTGGTGCAGTCTACATCTTACGAAATTATTGGATATTTGCATCAAATCTATTAGGAAGAGAAAGAAAATAGAAATGTTTGCTATAAGAGAAACTGCCAATAGAATGTTAACTGAAATCCTAAGTGAAATCTAAAAATCTCAACAGGACAAAAAGTCTAAATAAAGAAATAGGGAATTAGTTTGTACTGATATCAGCAGAATTAAAAAGTCATATAAACTGTACACTAGAAAGTAAAAATGAGCAGGAACTGTGAAGTAATAAACTCAAGGACAAGAGCCAAGAAACGGAAATTTCACTTTCTAACTTGGATGAGGATGACCCCAGTTTTCCACGTTTCAAAAGTAAGGAAGGGGTCATTCACAGGACCAGTCCTCTAAATAGCTAGACATGGCAGGAGGCTCACCACACACAGAAATCACAAGTCAACTGTGTCCTGGCTTCATTTCTGTAGCTGTGATAAAATCCGACAACAGGCAATGTCAGGGAGAAAGACTGACTTTACCTTACCATTCTAGGTTACAGTCCACCATTTCAGGGAATTCAAGGTGGCGGGAAACTGAGGCAACTGGTCACATGACAGGCGAGAAAGACTGAACACAGGCATATCTATTACTCGGCTCACTGTCTGTACTCCTACACATTCTATGACCCAGTTCCAGGAACGGCGCTGCCCACAGGGCTGGGTATTCCCATATCAAATAACAGAATTCCCCAGAGACAAGGCCACAGAACAACCTAGACAACTCCTCATCAAGACTCTTTCCAGGTGATTCTATGTTGTATTAACTTGACAAGAATAGCCACAGGAGGACTAAGAGGTCAGAATGGCTCAGAAGGCAATTCCTATAAGAAGTATGGCAGGGCCCACAAGACGGCTCAGTGGGGAAAGGTGTTTGCTGATCTCTAGGAGAGAAGCGACTCCCTGCGAGTTGTCCTCAGACCTCCACAGGGGTGGGTGGCATGTGCATACCCAGGAACATAAACATACACACATAGTAAGAAATGATTACATGGGAACATATGAAATAGGAATACGATGGTGCCACAGGTGGATACCAAAGAAGATCCAGGATGAAAAAAGACAGTAATGAAGGGATAAATAGTGTGAAAGAATTAGGAGACCACAAATTGATAAAACTCACAAAAAATAATATATACATAGAAATGCCTTTACATAACAGATATAATGAGATACTCTAAATTAATTATGAAAAGATATCACAGGAGGGCCTGGAGAGACGGTTCAGGGGTTCTGAGTGCTCGCTGCTCTTCCAGAGGACCAGAATTCAGCTCCCAGCACCTTCATGGGTGCTCATAACCACCTGTAACTCTAGCACCCTTTGGCCTCTTCTAACACACTCTCTCTCTCTCTCTCTCTCAAAATCTAAAAACGAAAACAAGGAAACATTTATTTTACTCATTACACAAGTAATATATTAACCATGCTGATAATGTCAACTGCTGACAACTAAGATGCACAAACAGAAATCCATGTGTGATTTCTTTGTTTCATGCTTTCCACACATGGACTGTGGATCTGTACAGACCATTAGAATGAAACTTAAGCAAATATCCAGTAACCACCTTTCTGCCCTTACAAATGCTCATAACAAAATGTACAGTGTTTCCTGTGAAACCCTAGGTGACTGACCCTACTAGGGGATGAGTAAGTCGGTAGGCTGATGACACCTCTCACCTGTCTACCAGGTAACAGTCACTCACCTCGACACTGACACCTCTGATGTGGGAAATCAACGTTCTTCATCCTGAGGATGGCCTTTGGCCTGGGATACCCTGTGAATTGCAAGGATACTGGATTTGTTGCATCTTCGTAGGTTTTAGAAGGTATCCAATGAACTCTATACTGGTTAACTGTAAAAGTCAACATTAAATAACACAACAGTGAAGCAAGGACAAAACAACTCAGAAATCATCACAGATTTCTGATATTCCACCAAGTTTTACACAGAAAAAATATGAGGACCCCAGGCCGGCTGTGCTCACCCACTGCCAAGAGGTGGCTGTAGATCTCCAGCATCACGTCCTGGTACAGGCGTCTCTGGGCAGAGTCCAGGTGCTGCCACTCCTCCTGGCTGAAGTCCACAGTCACATCCTCAAAGGACACCAATCTCTACACAACAGAAAGATACAGTAAGTAGCCATGAGTTTTTAATGATTCTTCCCCCTAGGAAGTACCATTAAACTTTCCACACACACAAAAAAAATGACTTCATTTTTATGTTCAGGCCTAAAGGCAGTATATAAAAATACCCTGCCATGTATTGTATACTATGTCGCATCCAACCCCACAGAGGATAATTTCTCCACCAAATATAAGCAGGATAACAGCTGTGAAGCCATATTGTGCTTGTCTAGAGCTGTGTGGGTCCTGGGGCTCAGCACGGGCTGAAATGGGTGCTTTACAGAGGTCCACAGAGAAACTGGGGGAGGGGCAGAGAAACTGGGGGGAGGGGCAGAGAAACTGGTGGGAGGGGCAGAGAAACTGGTGGGAGGGGCAGAGCCAGCAGTAGCTGCCACGCTCTGTGAGCACAGCAGCCTAACCTGTCAATTAGATGCTTGCAGTAGGACAGAGCGAAAGTGGAGAAGTAGGAAGATCCACGCGAATTTGGGGAGCCACAGTGGGCTCCACGTGAGGGCTACACGTATTCAGACCCATTGCTGGATGGGCGGGGATGATTTGGAGATACAGCTTCACAAACCACCATCAACAACAGTTGTGTCAGGAACACAACTCCCAAACTCTGGCAGCCACTTACCTGCGATACCATGATGAAGCCAAAGGAGTTCTGGTTCACCAAGCTACACTTGGAGGTACCTACCTCTTTGTCCTGCCAGTCCTCTCTATCTGGGTTGACTAGAAACAGGACTCCCCAGGAAGTCATGGATGAGCAGACAAACCTAACCCGGAGAAGCAGCACACTGGGCATGTCATGAAATAATGAGGAAATGCTAGGGTTCCATCCTCTGGGCTTCACTTTCAGCTGGAGAATCAAGGTCACCTCAGAAACAGAGCTCACATCTGGTACTTCCAATGTCTACCCCTAGCTCTGGAGGACAGACCTGGGGCGCCTCTCCTCACCTCATACAATCCATACTGCTCCTCTGCGTCCAGTCTCTGGGGCCTCTGGCAGAAATTCCCATTAGTAGACATGTCCTTGTGTTGTCTACTCTAGGTCTCGGATTGCCTCAGGATTTGGGTGAGCATGTGGAGCCTCTGAGTAGAGCTGACATGCTGAACTCAGCTGGGCTGTGCTAGAAAATCAGCAGCATGAATGACTTGGCACGACCCAGGGAGCTACAAAGACAAAGTCAGTGAGTGTGGGTCACTCAGAACATCTGCAATATGAAGTTTCAGCCCTAGCCGACAGGCATCATACAGACACTGCAGCTTCACAAACCACCATCAACAACAGTTGTGTCAAGAACACAACTCCCAAACTTTTCCCAAAAGGGAAAAGCCCGACTCGTTTTTCCCTTTTCTCTCCCCCCCCCCTTTTTTTGAGCAGGGTTTCTCTGTGTAACCCTGACTGCCCAGCAGTTCACTCTGTAGACCAGGCTGGCCTTGAACTCAGAGTCCACCTGCCTCTGCCTCCTGAGTGCTGGGGTTAAAGGCCTGCGCCACCACGCCTAGCCTAACTCTTAACTTTATGAAGATCCAGGAAACAAACAAAAGACAATGATTTTGAACTCTGGTTACAAAGAATTCAGATTTCCCACCCTTTAGGTGTGAGAAGAAAAGACACTAAGTGATGTGAGCTTTCCAAAGATGCAGTTTTCATAGGATTTGGGAATCAAGTCCTTAGCACCTGCCTGGCAGTGAAGAAAATACAGACAAAAGAAGACTCTTTCTGCTTCATGGCACTCTGTCCTACTTCCAGCGCCTCATCGGGTTTGAGCTGCTGTGCTCTACAGAGAATGCCAGCTGCTCCTTTAAGTGTCCCGCCCAACACTTTCTTTGTGTATATCTGTAAAAATGTTCCTTTTTAGCCCATACTTATTCTTTAAGCATGCAGTTTTACATGTATGAACCAAGTTGATTCTCGGCACCCACATCAGTGGCTCAGACCACCTGTAACTCAAGCTAGGGCATGCATCCACACTCATGCATCCACACTCATGGGCACAGTCCCCAAACAGGCAGACATCATGCGATTAAAAGTTGAAAAAAAATTGACTAAAAACCAGCAAGTGTCAACTCAATTTCATTTAATGTTCGCTCAGTACTCTCAACTGTGCGTCTCTCCGATGCCTCACACCATCCCTACTATCGTGAGGCAGAGAAGAAGGACAATTACAATGGCACAGGAAGAAAAGCTTGCAAGAGGAACACAGACCTTCGCCCTGCTCCAGCTACACATGGACGAAAACATTAGAGCCCGGCTAGTGCCTGCCACCTAACCTCTTCAAAAAACAAAACAAACCCCAAACCCCTAGAGATTCAGAGTAGAAAAGACTAAGAGCAGCCTGCACTCACAACAAGGTCGGAAGTCTACTAGCATCACAATAACCAGGGCGTGACATCTGGAGAGGACGAAGTGGCAGTGGGAGGGATAAGATCTCCCACAACTTTGTCCTCCTGATGATTACTTAGCCAATTAGGCAAAAGAAGCTTTTAATTCTCTGGGCACTTCAATTCACATGACACACTTCTGTAACCCACACTCAGGAGGCAGAAGCAGGAGAATAACCGCCAAGTTTGAGGCCTGTCTGGTGGCTTAGACTTCTGCTTGGCTGTCTCTACCCAACCTACACCATCTGAGGAACCCGTCTGACTCCATTTTGAAGGCAAGGGCCATTATGCTGTATTGTTAAAAACAGGTTTCTGTCTGTTTCCAGGAACCTGACCTGCCCCAACCCATGACCTTGACTTGGTTTTGGTAACACTCAGCCCCATAACCCTCCCTGATCACTTGTGACCACACGGTGATGGCTACTGTTTGAAATTTTTCTCTACTTCCTTACTACTCCATTGTTTTAGGTAAATCTTCTTTACAAGGCAGGCTGTGGTGGCACACACCTTTAATCCCAGAACTCCAGAGGCAGAGGAAGGCAGATCTCTGTGAATTCATCTATGTGAGTTCAAAGCCAGCCTGGTCTACAGTTTTCCAGGACAGCTATGGTTACACAGAGTACCTCTGCCTTGAAACAAACAAACAAAAATAAAAAGAAATAAACCTGCTTTGCAACCACTCACAATTTTACAGCTTAAAAGGCCCGAGGAACGGACTCGGAGCCACTCTCCCTAACCCGACTTAGCAGGCAGGCACGGTCAGTTTTTGGGTGCACTCCAATAAAAATCAAGCTTGCTTCAAATTTGGCTCAAAATTGTGGGAGTGGTGTTTCATTCTCACCTGGTGGGATTGACACATCCCCTTCAGGGCTGAAGGCTTAAAGATTTTTTCTAAATGCATTGGTCATCTTAAATTCCAGAAACTGTAAAGCCCCTGAGAACAGACCACCCCCAGAGGAGGACAATTAGGCATGAGGATGAGGCTTCACAGTAGAAATAAACACCAAGGAGGGGGCTGGGCGGTGGTGGTGCACGCCTTTAATCCCAGCACTCGGGAGGCAGAGGCAGGCAGATCTCTGTGAGTTCGAGTTCAGCCTGGTCTACAACAGCTAGTTCCAGGACAGGCTCCAAAGCTACAGAGAAAAACCAAAAAACAAACAAACAAAAAACCCAAAAAACACCAAGGAGGAAAAACACCCTAGGACAAGGACCAGATTAACCAATAGGGGTACTGGACCATGGTCAACCTGTTGGGGCTGCAGGGGGCCAAGCACTTAGCCTAACACCTATTTACAGCACCATGCCGCTCAACTGCTGATCACAGATCGTTGCCAAGTCCACGGGGTCCCAAAGACAGGCCAGCACAAACCTTCAAGGGCCCCAATATTTAAACAGGAATTAGTAAGTTTTAAATTTTTTCTTTCTCAGCACCAGTTCCCTATGGGAAATGTAATGGGGTTAGAGAAATGGCCCGAAGCCCTGGTCCCCAGCACCTGCCCCAGTTCTGCTCCCTAGAGCCCACAGCTACGACCTCGCCCAGAGTGTCCCAGCCCTTCTATCAATTCTCACATGGCGTAGGCTTGGGCAGGCCGAGGATGCTGCGGCCCGGGTGTAAACCGTGAATAAACGAATTTTCCATCTTTTTCTCCTCTCGCAGGCAGACTCAAACCTCAAGTCATGGGCCATGCGAACACTCGCAGTCCAGAAGGCGGCGCCGTCGCCCTCACAGACACACACCAGCCCCAGGCTCCATCCCGCTCTTCCTACTCCCACAGGACGCCCAGCCCAACCACGGCATCCCCCTGCAGCCTCCGCAGCCGTCGCTCGGCACAAAACGGCGCTCGGCAGCACAGCGCCCGCCCTGCCCCGCAGCCACTCACCTCACTGCACGGCAGAGAGCTGTGCGCACCGCCAGCCGGGCCGCGACTTCCGCCCGCGGACTCAGGATTCCCCAGGGTCGGAATCCAAACTTCCACGGCGTCCTGGTAACGATAACAACAGCTAAGCACGTGAAGAACTAAGCGGAAGTAGGTACTCTAGAACTCTTCTGGCCACACCTCAGCCTGCCCCCGCCCCAGCGGAAGTCGGTATTGCGCATGGCCACTGCTGCTTGTAAAGGTACCGGAGTTGTATTGAGCGTGCCCAGCACCACTCGGGAGGTTATGCTTTGCTAATAGTTATAGTGCTGCACATTCTGGTTCCTTTTCCCTCAAGACGTTGTCATGGCCACGTCCACGTCCATATTCACTTAAACGGAAGTCACCGTCAGAGTGCTCATTTCCGTACATCCATGGGTCATGTGGGATGCCACAGACAAAAAGTCTGAAGCTGTCTCACATCGTCAGGGGATTATGTTGTGCGTGGATGTACACGTATCTAAGAGACTGATACTTCATATTCCTAAACTTTCTCTGTATCTTCACACGGACTTAGGGCTTTTTTTTTCTTCTGATTTTCTAAAATTTGAAAACTAGAAAGGGTTATTGCCATGGAGACGAGAAGTGAAGCCACGGGATTCATTAAAGGTCTGAAATGAACCTTTCTGTACAACATCCTGGGGATATGTTATGGTTCCCTGAGGAAAAACATTTATCCTCACTTAGAGTTTAAAAACAAAACAAACAAAAATTAGTGCATAATAGAAACAATAACAGGCTGGTGAGGAGAAAATGCGGAGAGGTCAGTCGGACAGTGAAAAGACCCAGAACAATAGAATGTTGATATTCCTAATGAGAACTGTGAGAATAAACTGAGAGATGGTGAAAGTCTCTCCAGGGCTAACCCACTCTTGAAGGGGGACGACGGATGCTGACACCGCACAGCAGGGGCTTCCTCCCAGATCCTGGATTAGGCCCAAACCACACCCAAACACCTGTTTTCACAGAGAGATCCTTTATTAAGCAAGGAAGAAAAGTGGCTCCCTCCTGACTCTGGCAGAAAACAGCAGCAAATGACCTCGCAAGTGTAAGAGAAGATAGCAGAGGGAGGTGAGAAAAGGCTTTGGTGTGGTGGTGAGGAGATAAAGGACCAGGGAGGAGGGGAAGGGAACCAGGGAAAGGGGACCGGGTATTTGTTCTGTCAGGGCTCGGGTGGGACAAAGGACTGTCTCTGGATAGAGAGGAGACAGATGTGGCACAAGGGCAAATGGCGGTTTATAAAAGTAAAGGGGGATGCTCCGCTTAGGATGAGGTGTTTAATTTGAATTGGGCATGTTAATTAGGTGAGCCAAAAGGGGCTTCTGATTGCTGGATTTCAGTATGTTGATAACTGGAATTTGGTAGTCAGTCTCAGGAGGAGGGATTGGCCAAATAAAGGAATAGTCCTTGGTGGGTAGCTTTGAGAGCGTCATCTAATGGTTTTTAGCAAGGCAGAGGGAATGAGAGAAGGGCAATACCTGCCAGGGCCACATGCCCCTGTGGCTAGTGTTCCTTCAACTCTAGCCCTGGCTGGCCAGGACTATTTAGATGGATCTTCTGCCCCTGTCCCCAAGTGCTGGGATTATAGGCATGTGCCACCATGCCCAACTCCACAGACGGTGGAGGACAGACTACAGGAATGTGATCAGAGCTTTAAGACCAAGGGCAGCTCCTGTAGTCCCTAAAACAGTGTCAGCATTGCTAGGAGGGATGGTACTGTGAGGTACATGTATGTAAATGTGGCTGTGGGCTCCAGGCACCCCACCCAGTCATTTGTAAGTGATTTGTTCTTAATTGTATATGGATGGGAGTGGGGTGAGGAGTTCTTGTCTCCCTAGTGCTTATAGACTGGGGAAGGAAGTTAACTGGAGAGAGAGCTCTATTCATTCAGGTGAACACTCCAGCTTGTCGGCTTTAGGTCCTAACGCTCCTGTAGCCCCTTGCTCATGCTCTCTAAGCTCAATAAACTCATTGGTTCCCCAGGTTGAACAAGGGTGAAACTCCTTTGTTGTTGGGACCCTGTAAGAATGGGGTAGACATTGTTTACTTCTCCCCAGGGAAGGGATTCTGACAATACCTATGCGTACTGACCATCCTAACATACACTTCAGCCAACTTAGCAGTCATTAGCCCCATTATGGACAAGAAGCATATCGAGTTGCTCCTTAGGGAAAATGATCAGCTCATGTCTGATATTCCCAGAGGGGCTGGAGGGATGAGGTTAGAAGGCCAGAGGCCGAACACCACCAGAAGACAACTACCAGCTTCACAAAGGTAGCATGGCATTGAGCTAGTTTTCACAGTGTCTTCACCTCTCTGGTGACTTCAGAAACCAATCAGATCAGATTGGATGCCGGAGGAAAGGAGGAGTCCAGTGGGGCCTGTTATGCCCAGATCACAGAGTCCCCCAAAAGCCATCTAGGAGACCGGGTCCTGTATGAAAAAACAAAGAACCTTTATTTTTATTTAAGTTCTAACTCAGACTCCATGTGTCCAATGTATTGGAGTGATCGGAGAGCCCTGAGATCACTTGGGGTGGGGTTTTTATAATAGCAGAGGTTGGGGTGAGGGATTTCTAAGGTTCAGGACCCCTGATTGTCTGACATTTGTCTAGGGGTGTCCTGGTGAAAAGCGATGGGTGTGTGCTGGCAGGTGATCCTATCTACAATAGTTGGAACGTTACAAATTTCCTTTGGATGGTCTGTTCCTGAGTGGTCTCAATTTGTGGTCTTTTTTGGAACCAGGTATTGTGTTAGGGTAAACTCCTGAGACTCAGGCCTTTGTTGAGCTTGTCATGTCTGAGTCCTACAGGGTCATGGACAAAATTGAGAGGTTTGCAATGGAAGGAGTGGTTCTGGAATCATTTCTTGGTATAATCGTTGCTTATGTATTAATTTCTCACCCAAAAACATCACCATTGAGTCTTGACCTCTTTTATGTTCCTAAAAAAATACATGTAGAAGGTGAAGGAAAGACTCCCTTTGCTGGGCCAGTTCTACCCACGCATGCCTCACTCGGGTGGATAATCCAATCTAAGCAGTTTCAGTATTGCGTATCAGTGAGGCAGACTTACCCAACTTCCCCATCACCTCAACCTACAATGCTAACCTACAGGTGAGTTTTCATCACCTCCAACCCTGCCTCAAGGTCTACGGATGTGGCAAAATCCACAGGAAGTCTAGGAGAACCTGGAATCACAAAGCCAAGGACATGATGCAGGGAGAACATTCTGGTTATCTACTGCTACAATACCATAAATCGCACTGAATTCTAAGGTTTGGAGATACTCCTGCTTTTCAAATGTTATGCGGGTGAGAGATTTGAAGGGATTGCTGGAGCGGCTGGAACCTTGGTTTTTCGTGCAGCGGTGTAGCTGGAGTGGAGTCTTAAGAGTGATACCCTGGAACTGGGGCAATCTTCTTTAAAAAAAATATTTTTTTTAATTTTTTGAAATTAAAATTTAATTACAACATTCTTTCCCTTACTGAAAAGTTTCTGAACCCCAAGAAACCTCTCTGCCAACCCGATAATCCAAATCAGATCAAATCAAGTGAACTAGAAAAAGCCCAGGTTTAATGGATACCATGCTCTCGGATGGTCTTCCAACCCCCCAAAGAGGAGACAGGAAAGGAAGATAGGAAAACCACATTTGTTCTCTGGAGGGCAGTTTAAATACTCTGTGGGAGTGGTCTTGAAGATCTCTGGGGAGGGGTCATCATTTGAACTTTCTCAGGGGCAGAGTCTGGATTAAGACAACTCCAGGGGAGGGGCTTGGGATGGAGGCTCCAACCAAACACTTTCTTCTCCCTCTAAACACCCTTGCTGTCTCTCAAATTAATGCCCTCTATTTCTGTAATTGTTGGTGTGTGTGTGTGTGTGTGTGTGCGTGTGCGCGGTGTTCCTAGAGACATAAATACAACCTGCTCTTTCCATATAATGTTTCTTGTGTGAATATGATTTCAAGACTGTCCACTTAATATTGGATAACCAATGTGGGACTCTTGTTGGGGAAGACTGTTTCTCCTACCCTCAGCATTTCTTAGTTTTCTGAAGTGCTTTGTCTATGATTGAGATTTGTCCTTCCATGTTAAGCATGTATGTTGGTATTTAGTCTTTGGAACTGGTTCAATTTTTTTATTTTGTGTTTTATATTTTAAAGGCTCTCTATGTAACCCTGGCTGCCTTGGAACTCACTATGTAGATCAGGCTGTCTTCTTTTTTATTTATTGTTTAAAATAATCTTTTATCATTTTACATACCAATCCCAGTTCCCTCTCCCTTCCCTCCTATCACTCCCCCAACCTTCCATTCACCTCCCCCCATTCACTCCTCAGAGAGGGTAAGGCTTCCCATGGGAGTCAACGAAGTCTGGCACATCACTTTTAGGCTGAGCAAGGTATCCCTCAAAAAAGAATGGGCTCTAAAAAGCCAGTTCATGCACTAGGGATAAAACTTGGTCCCACTGCCAGTCACCCCACCGACTGCTCCAGCCATACAACTGTCCCCCACATTCAGAGGGCCTAGTCTGAGCCTATGAAGGCCCCCCTGCTGTCAGCCTGGAGTCAGTGAGCTCCCAATTGCTTAGATTAGCTATTCCTGTATGTATCCCCATTATGGTCTTGACCCCTTTGGTCATATTATCGCTCCTCTCTTCGACTGGACTCTGGGAGCTTGGCCCAGTGCTTGGCTCTGCGTCTGCTTCCATCAGTTGCTAGATGAAGGTTCTATGATGACAATTAAGGCAGTCATGAATCTGATTACAGGGGAAGTCAGTTCAGCTACTGCCTCCACTATTGCTTAGGGCTTTAACTGGGGTCATCCTGTGGATTCCTGGGAATTTCCCTAGAGCCAAGTTTCTTGCTAGCCCCTTGATGGCTCTCTCAGTCAAGATATCTCTTTCCTCGCTCTCTCGCTCTGTCCTTCCCCAACCTCGTTCCCTTCTCCCCTCCTCCTCTCCTTCTGCTGTTCCCCCCACCCCATATTCCCATTTTCTCAGGAGTTCTTGTCTATTTCCCATTCCAAGGAGGACCCATGAGTGTCTATCTTAGGGTTCTCCCTGTTCCCTAGCTTCTCTGGGGCTGTGAACTATAGCCTGGCTGTCCTTTCCTTTGCATCTGGTATCCACTGTGAGAGAGTACCTACCGTGTTTGTCCTTCTGGGTCCTGGTTACCTCATTCAGGATTTTTTTTTCTAGTTCCATCCATTTTCACTCAAATTTCAAAATGTCATTGGTTTTTGTTTGTTTGTTTTTTACTGCTGAGTAGTACTCCATTGTGAAATGTACCAGATTTTTTTTTTTAATCCATTCTTTGGTTGAGGGGCATCTAGGTTGTTTCCAGGTTTTGGTTATTACAAATAATGCTGTTATGAACACAGTTGAGCAAATGTCCTTGTGGTATGAGTATGCATCCTTTGGGTGTATGCACAAGAGTGGTATTGCTGGGTCTTGGGGTAGATTGATCCCCAATTTTCTGAGAGACTATCAGGCTATTTTCTAACTCACAGACATCTGTTTCACTGTGCCCCTGAGTGCTGGGATTAAGCATGCAGCACCACACTCAGTTTTGATGTTTATCATGTTCATTTCAGGGCCTCTCAATGCAGTATCTATATAGACTGCATTGGATTTCCTATAGTTTACTGGCCTCAGCATGGACTTAATTATTATATCACATCTGAAGTCTTCAAAAACAAGCACTCAGGGGCTGGAGAAATGGATCAGTGCTTAAGAGCCCTGGCTGCTCTTGCATAGGACCCACGTTCAGTTCCTAGTATCTACACAGTAGCTCACAACCATCTGTAACTCCAGTTCCAGGAAGTCTGATGCCCTCTTCTGACCTCCACAGGTGCTGCATGAGCATTGTTCACATATATACATGTATGCAAACACCCATACACATAATATTTAAATAAATTTAAAAAGAGAGCGAGCATTCAGATAAACCCTGTGGCTTTTAGTGGTGACACATGCTGCTTAGGATGCACTGAAGCAAGGATGAAAGCCTGCCCAGCTTCAAGGCCCTGGGGATAGACTCACTTCACAGCAGAATAGTCAGATGGAGTAAAGTGTTTCTACTGTCTTTGGTAAAAATACCATGTGGGCAAGAGTGGCCCAGCATTGGCAGGTAGGGGCAGGAGAATCAGGAGTTCAGTACGGGGTAGAGGTGAGCTACATGATATGCTGTCTCAAACAGTATAAAATACAAAACCCAGGGCTGTAGAGTTACCTCAGTACTTAAGAGCACTTGATCTTTCATGGGACCTGGGTTCAATTCCCAGTGTTCACTGCATGCTCATGGTACATAGACTAACACATACAGGCAAAAACACTTATAAACATAATTTAAAAAAAAAACACAAAACATGATCTGGCTCACAAAAGGGAATGAATTGTACAGGGATCCTCAATGAGAAAAAAAATGAGAAGGAACATAGACCTGAGAATCATAAAGAGACACTTCAAAGCTTATCAAGGTCATTTTTCCTCTCAGAGAAAGAAAACCAGCATGATATAAGCTTGCTGAGAGGAGAATGAGAAACCTGGGAACCAGGCGAGGAGAAGGGAGTGTGTAGAAATCCAGGAGTGGTAGATTCTGCTGTTGTTGTCAACTTGGCAGGAACTGGGACACCTGGGAAATAAGCCACCAGGCCTATCTGTGAGAGTTTTTTTCTTAAAGATCAGATTAGCCTGTAGGCTTTTTTGATAAAGTGTTATCTTGACCAGGTTAATTGAATTGAGAATATATAAAGATATACACTAAAGGAGAGTGACACCAACTCCTGGTCTTAGGTCCTAGAATTCATAAAAAGTAGGAATCATGGCTGGAGGTCAAACAGGGGTTAGAGCACTAGTTACTCTTCCTTAGAACTCAGGATCCATTCCTAGCACCTACATGGAAGCACACACATGTCTGTAACTTCAACCTCAGGGAATTTGATGGCCTCTTACAGCCTCTGTGTGTATCAGACATGCATGTGGTACACAGATGTACATGCAGGGAAAACACCCACACACAAAGCAACAGTCAGTGGATTCAGTTCCTACCTTGAGCCAGCATGACTGACCCTCAAGTTACTTCTACAAAGAAGCTGTTTTCCACAAGGCCACCTTCTGAGGTTCAGAAGGTCAAGAACAGGCCAATCAGGAAATCCAGACAGAAGATATAAAGAGGAAGTAGGCAGAGTGAAGGAGATGCCATAGAGCTTCTGAGGGACAGAGATGCCAGCTGCCAGCCAGAACCTTACCGATAGGTCACAACCTTGTGGTGATTCACAGATGAATAGAAATGGGTTAATTTAAGATGTAAGAGTTACCTAAAATATGCTTAAAATATTGGACAGAGTTATAATTAACTATATTAATTATATATATATATAAAACTATAAGTTATAGTTTTGTGTTATTATTTGGAACTGGGCATCTGGGAAATGAACAAGCAGTCTTTGCCTACAAAATGGTGCCCAACGTGGGGCCCAAACCCATGACCCTGGGATTAAAAAATCCCATGATCTACCAACTGAGTTTACAATGCACTTCCTGTTTACTTAGGTAATATATCCTTCTGGAGTCTTTGATGGAGTTGAAGAATAGATAGTTATAGTTTTCCTTAGTTATGATAAAAGATAAAGTAGGTATAAATATTGTAACTGTAATTCTTGCTTGATACCTGTTTTGTTATATGTAATTTTACTATGTTAAAGTTAAAACTTTCCTTTTTATTTAGAAAGAAAAGGGAAGATGATGTGGGATTCCCCTCTGTATGCTATGAATATGTTTTATTACCATTGATTATTAAATAAACTGTTTCAGCCAATAGCTTAGTAGAGTAAAGCCAGGCAGGAAATCTGGACAGAGATAGAGAGAAAGTAGGTGGAGTGAAAGAGACACCATGTAGCTACCAAAGGAGAAAGATGCCAGCCACCAGCCAGAACCTTACCGGTAGGCCACAACCCTGTAGTGATTCACAGATGAATAGAAATGAGTTAATTTAAGATATAAGCGCTAGCTAGAAATATGCTTGAGCCATTGGCCAAATAGTGTTGTAATTAATATAGTTTCTGTGTGATTATTTTGGTCTGGGCAGCTGGGAAATGAACAAGCAGTCTTTGTCTACTGAATGGCACCCAAATGACTGTGGCTAACATGCATGGCCAGTCACCTACTTTGGGTCCAGGTCATTGTATGCCTGCTCAGGGTTAGGAGGAGAGTACTGAGAGCAGGCGTGCCACTCAGGACTCCCGTCTAGGAGAGCAGCTAGATCGGGTCTGCTAGATGCGCATGGGTAGGAAAGCATGGTGGATTTCTGCCACCATACACAGAGATATTTCTAGGCTATGTACTGTGCTGCATGGCAGATTTAGCTTTTGCTCAGACTAAAAGGGTTTGTGTGCTACACACTCCCTCCCAGAGTTGAGGTGGTGAGCACTTCTCCTCCCTGGTGGTCCCAGAACTGGCAGTGAAGGTACCTCTGCCATACTGAAAGGCCGAGGGAAGTGGAGCCAGCATCCAGGGCAGCTGTGACCACACTGCTTACCATTTTAAAGCTTTCCTGGTCAGAAAATGATTACAAATGTGCAATAAAGACAGATTCAGACAAAAATAAACCTCTGACTGGGTCACAGTGTATCTTAAAAAATGTATATAGGCTTGAGAGAGAGAAGAAAAAGAGTATAGACAGTTAAAAAAAGAAATAAGTAGCTTTAAAAAGTAAAACAAAGTCTTTAAAAAGACAGTAAGACAATCATGGATTAAAGAAGTAAAGAAAAATAAGCCACATAAAGATGGAAAATACAGAGTCTGGATTATGTATATTATTGTGTTTTCTTTGAATTTTTTGACTATTAATGAGAAGCTAAGTACAGAGAGACATTTCATTGTACAGACTGCTAGGTTTAACCAAATATATATATTTAAGGCATCTTGACTTCCAAGTTTGGGTCTAAGGATATGTTGCTTTGAAAAAGAGGTTCTGCTTTTGTTTCCACAGAGGATAGAAAGCTATGGATTCCTTACTAGTTAATATGGTTTGATCAAACAAGACCCATGGAAGCAATTTCCCAGATAGTCCAACATCCATGATGGCTTCAGGACTGCTGGTTGAGATGGACCTACCACACAGGATATCCCACGAAAGACTTGATTAACAGCACTCCCAAACAGCAGGAAGTATCCTAGAGAACAATGCCCAAATTCCCTAAATGATTGTTTATAAATGTTTGTCTGCATTTAAGGGGGGATATGCTATAGAAATGAATACTTTGCACTGGCATGGATCTTGGTTCATCAATACAAATTTAAGGTCAATTTTGTTATATGTATATTTCTGCTCTTGATTAAGGTACTTTGTACAGCTCACTTAAAAATATAATGTATAATTAAGAAATACAGGTTAATAGATAATCATCTATAATAGTCAAGCTTGTAGTCATGTTAGTTAGATTTTCTAGATGTACAGAGATATATTTCAAATGGATAGGTATACTTCAAACCTCTCAAAGACTAACAGAATATGGCATTTAAAATGTTTTAAAAACTTAGGACTTCATGACAATGAGATATGTCTGCTCCTGTCTACTTCAAGAGGAGGATGGGCATCGAAGAGGCTCCTTATGGCATTTGTTAGCCATTTGGGTAAGAAACTGCTCTTGTCTGGACTGCTTGATGGTATGCTGTATGAATTGGACATGCAGGGCCCACAGAAAAATGACTGCTCAACTTGCATAAAGGTGAGACGGTCCTTCAGGGTTCCTGCTTCATAGAAGACTTTGCTAGACATTCTTCAGGATACAGAAGAAAGTGACTGACAAACTGCCAATAGAGGCAAAATAGTTTTCAAATTTCCTGCTTCATGGAAAAGTCTGCCAGATATTATGGGTCTGTAGGCTGAAGATGGATGCCTCAATGTTACAGAAGAACTTTGGGTGACTGTCTAGGCAGCAAAATGTTTCTGTCAACTCCGGAATTTTGAAAGTTGCTTACAATGTACTTCCTGTTAACTTAGGTAATATTATATCCTTCTGAGGTCTTTGATGGAGTTAAAAAATAGATGGTTATAATTATAGTTTTCCTTAGTTATGATAAAAGATAAAGTAGATATAAATATTGTAATTCTTGCTTGATACCTGTTTTGTTATATGTAATTTTACTATGTTAAAGTTAAAACTTTCCTTTTTATTTAGAAAGAAAAGGGGAGATAATGCAGGATTCCCCTCTGCATGCTATGAATATGTCTTATTAACATTGGTTATTAAAGAAGCTGTTTCGGCCAATCACTTTAGAGTAAAGTCAGGCAGAAAATTTGAACAGAGATATAGAGAGAAAGTAGGCAGAGTCAAAGAGATGCCATGTAGTTGCCAAAGGAGACAGATGCCAGCCACCAACCTCCAGCCAGAACCTTACTGGTAGGCCACAACCTCATGGTGATATGCAGATGAATAGAAATGAGCTAATTTGTGATTTAAGAGTTAGCTAGAAATATGCATAAGGCATTGGCTAAACAGTTTTGCAATTAATAGAGTTTCTGTGTAATTATTTGCATCCAGGCGGCTAGGAAACGAACTAGCAGTCTCTATCTACATATGACCAGGTTGTTCAAGCTCCTTTTGGTTTGATTTCTCCACCTTCATGGACTGTGCACTGAACTGATAAAGTCTTTCTCTCTCAAGTTTCTTTCATTAGAAGTATTTTAGCACAACAAAAGAAGAAGAAATCAAGAAATATATAAATGATGCTGGTTATAACATTTAGAAATAGAAATTATCCAAATATATATGTGAGCATAGAGTTTCCGGAGTCAAATAGCCCTTTAATGCAACTCCTATATCAAAGTATGACTATATGGAAAACAATAATGATGCAGGCCCACATTTGCTGTGGAATAATCCTTCTGTACACTGTGAAATATGTTGCTCTCATTGCTAATACAAAGCTGATTGGCTGGTAGCTAGGCAGGGGATAGAAGTGGGACAGTCAGACAAAGGATGCTGGGAGGAAGAAGGGTAGAGTCTTGGAGCCATAAGAGACACAGAGAACAACGTGATAAAAGTGCCGTGTTGTAAGAAGGTATAGCCACATGATAGAGGGTAGATAAGAAATATGTGTTAGTTTAAAATGTAAGAGTTAGCTAGTAACCAGCCTGAGCTGGTTACCAAGCATTTATAATTAATAATAAATCTATGAATGGTTATTTGGAAGCCGGCTGATGGGACAGAATCAGTTGACAGACTCAACAAAAAACTATGCCTACACACATTTAAGGAATAATGAAGCAAGATCCATCACTTACACACACACACACACACACACGCACACACACACACACACACACACACACACATGCACACACACAAAAAGCATTAATGAATTCAGGGATAAAGAGAGGGGATAAAAGCATAATACAACAGAGACACAAAATTAAAAAGCTACAAAAAGCAATGAGCACAGGGAAAACTCAGTGAGATCAGAGGTATAAGGAGATGTTCTAAATAAAATATGTATATTAGGAAAAGGAAGTAGCTCTTTCACACATTGTGTGAGCAATATACTAGCCAATCTGACAAAGACGATACAAACAGAAGTCTGTGTGCAATTGGAAAATGTTCTTTGTGCATTTGTACAAACCATCAGAAGGCCATGGCTGAGTTTGTCAACTTAGGTAAGCTTACCACCATCACGGAGTTGCTATTCCTCAGTATTTGCCTGAGAGAGCTAACCCTGTCTCCCATTGAACACACAATGCAGTGCTATGAAGACTGAAAGCAGGCAACAATGTGGGTGCTGCTGTTACTGTTGAGGGCTGGAAAAGTGAGGCAGAGAGCGATGCTGCTCAACAATACCTACCTGATAACTGACCTTGACAGTGACACCTCTGGTGAGCTATAACCGCTCCAAGCTGATTTCTTTTTGTTCTTTCTATTTTTTTTCTTTCTAGTTTTTATGAGACGGGGTTTCTCTGTGTAGCCCTGGCTGTCTTGGAACTTGCCCTGTAGTCCAGGCTTGCCTCGACTCCAAGGACTATAATTAAAGGTGTGTGTCACCACTGCCCATTGTGGGTAGAGCAGGCAGAAGGCAGCGGGTGACCTCACTACCTGGTCACCAGTCTCCTCTGGGTGCCCCCAGTGCTTTTCTTCAGCTCTGCAGTGCTGGGACACCGTCCCTACTGAATATATGAGCAGAGTTTGCACATGTACTGGATGTTGTGTTCACTTTGAGTCATTTTTACAAATATAGTAGCTTTGTACCTATAAAAAGATTAAGCAGTATGACCGTTATTAAGCAACATTATGCCTGTCCATAATCGTGCTGGGTCCCTGGGATTCAGCACTACATGCACTTCTACTTTTTAAGATTTCTTTAATTTATCCTTCAAGTATTTAAAATTAATTAGTTAACTAATTTATTTGGGTGTTTTGCCTACATATATGTCTGTGCACCACATATGTGCTTGTTGCCTACAGAGGTCAGAAGGCGGCATCTAATCCCTTAGAACTGCAGATATAGATGGTTGTGAGCTTCCACATGGATGCTGGGAATCAAACCAAGGTCCTCTGCAGGAGTAGCCAGTTCTCTCAACCTCTGAGTTATCTCTCCAGCCCCAAGATATGTATGGGTGTTTTGCCTAGGCATATATCTGTGTACAACGTGCTTTTGGTGGCCAGCAGAAGGTGTTGAATACCGTTGACCTGGAGTTAAAGCTCATGAGCCTCCACTCACATAGGTGCTGGAAACTGAACCCAGATCCTCTGAAACAGCAACAAGTGCTCTCAACCACTGAGCCATCTCTTCAGCATCTATTTTCAAAAATCACATTTAGTTATTTATTTGATGTGTGTGTGTGTGTGTGTGTGTGAGAGAGAGAGAGAGAGAGAGAGAGAGAGAGAGAGAGAGAGAGAGAGAAAGTTGGTTTTCTTTTCCTCCTATATGAGTATGAGTTCAGGGATTGAACAAGGTCATCAGACTTGCTGTGTCTTTATCCACTAAGACATCTCGTTGGCCTGTGAATTTTTTCTCTTAAAGCAACCAGAAATTCAAGAAACTTACAAAAAGCCTAAAGGCTCAAATATGGGTTGAGAAGGAACACACACACACACACACACACACACACACACACACATCATTGAGGGGGACAAGTTAGGCACATACCTGGGAATGGCTGTCATGCTACTTGGAGTACAGTAGTTTCAACTGTGAGACAGATATGGGATTCAAACAATACTACTTTGAAGAATAGAGTGAGTCAAGAACTCAGTAGAGAGCTCTGTGTGGGAGGAGACGGTAACATCCATCCACAATGTCTGAAAAGTGGCTGTCACCCGGAGACACACAAGGTACTCTGGGGTGGGCCAGAGGTGGGTGAAAGGGTTTGGGCTTTTCAATTTAGAGTCATGGACTGTCACTTAAATAATTAACTGCAGGGACTAAAGATCTTCACATTTAACAGGCTGGTCTTCCTTATTGCATGCAATCTGTGTCATCTAGATGTGGTGCTGGAAGGGTCTGCCATCAGCAGCACTGAAGGTGCAGAAGCAGCCAGAAGGGCCGGCACTGCTGCCCCACCCTCCTCCTCGACCACGGCTGCTGCACCACACAGAGAAGCACTGCAGAGCTACACGAGGTAGGATTTGGGGCTGATGACTCCTGAACCCAGCGACTTTAGCATCACAGGAGAGAGGTGACCAGCATGATGTGAACTTTGGAGGAGGTGGCATGGTGCAGCCATGCCATCCCAAAACTAAGTATCTTTACAAAATAAAAATAAATACATAAATACAATGGAAATCTAATTGCATTTGTAGAGCAAAGTTCTCCACTGCAAAATAATAATAATAATAATAATGGGAGCCAGAAAGTAATCTCAAAATTCCTAACAGTCAGTTATGAGAATCAGATGGAATGAATGTAATAGTATGATTAGTGCTGCATAGCCAAAAAATTATTTCAAAACCCATTGGTGGTTCTGGAGAGATGGCTCAGGGGTTAAGAATACTGGCTGCTGTTCCAGAGGGCCCAGGTTCTATTCTCAGAACCCACATGGCAGCTCACAACTGTTTTTAACTCTAGTTCTAGGGTGTCTGATGCCCTCTTCTGGCTCCAGGGCACCAGACACACAAATGGTACACAGTTATAAAGGCAGGCAAAACACCCACACACATAAAAATAAATAATTGTTTTTTCTAAAAGGCTATTGATTAGTCATGAATTGGGAGGGCAAGTCAAATGGTGGAGGACTCAAGAGCCTAGTCGAGGGTGTGGAAAAGGATGCTGTGTGGCTTTCTTTGGGATTGAAACATTGCCTCTTAAAGGGAGGGGGGCTCAAGACCCACTCTCTGAGGTTACATATACCTGTAAGCTTTCAATAGTTGTCAACTATGCTGAGGGTAGCTGTGGGTGTAGGTGTTGGGGGGGGAGGTGATACAGATGCCAAGTCACCAGGCTCCCGCAATTAAGCCAAAGTAATCTCCTGGGTTTGCAAGCCTAGAATTGGATGCACTTGTTTCTTAGCCTGTCATTGCCCTCTCGATCTACACTGCACAGGAAGTCACACAACAGGGGTTAAATCTAAAATCAAGAGGCAGAACAATGGGCACATTATGAAAAGCTGAGCAATGCAGTGGCCATCAAACGCAGGTTCTGCTTTTAGGTGGGATGATCAAGGTTATCTGAGGAATGCAGAGCCCACAACCTGCTCCTTCCAATGCCTGCAGTTCTAGCTATGAAAAGACCAGCCTAGGACAGCTTTCCTTACCTCTCATGTCTAAGCCTTCTGCTCTGCTACCAGGCTCTGAGGTTTCTGGCAGAAATTCATGGCAGTAGGCATGTTCACTGAGGTTTTACTCTTGCTCTATCTCTGATTTTCTCGGGATTCTGAAGATACACGAGCATGTGGAGGATCCAATTAGAGATGCTAGGTAGCAGCCAGATGTGGCATGCTGGGAAAATCTGCAGTTGAGTGACTTGGCCTGATCCAGGGGTCTACAAAGATACCAGAAATCCCTGGAAAGTCAATAACCATATTATCACTCACCCTACGTTTGCCCATGAAGAGCTGAAGGCCCTTCCTGAAGGTCATCATGTAAACACTGCAAGCCTCCCACTACCTGACCTAACCAAGCCCCGGTTTTGCTTTTGCTGGAGTTTGCCAGAGTGAATGGCTTGGTCAGGGTACATGTTCCTGTCTCATTAAGTGATCTCTCTGAAATAGAGAATAGGTTGGGATTTTATACCAATAATCCCTCTAACTTTATAAAAGAATTCTAATATAATATAATCTTACAACCTCATCTTCCATGGGATTTACATGATTCTCACCAACTTTCTCTCTGAGGAGTGCAGGTGAATCTGGGACCAGGTTACGGCACATGCAGACAAAACTCACCAAATTATCACTGCCCACCCAGTTGGGGGATGAAGTAGTCCCCAACCTGGCCCCAAATGGAACTACAACACTCCAGGGGACATTCTGGAGCAAGGAATCAATGTGTAACTTGCTTCCTGGCCAATCTCTGTAAGGCTGCCATTAAAGCAGTAAATTATGAAAAAGTCCAAAAGGTCATCCAGGACAAACATGAAAACCTGTCTCAACTTCTAGACTGTCTTACAAGAGCTCTTTTATAATATACTAATCTGGATCCTGAGACCCCTGATGGAAAACAAGTCCTCATGACCTATTTCTCCCAGAGTTTCTCTGACATTAAGGCCAAACCTAAAAGCCTAGAGAGGGGACCCCCAATGCTACAGGCAGAAGTCTTAGCAGTGGTATTCAAGGTATATCATATAAGAAATAAAAAAGTCTAAAAGCAAAAATATCTGTTGTTGGCTAAGGATTTTCAGTGGGCCATAGCAACTGCCCAGGCTCCTTTCCTCCTAAAGCCCAATAATCTCCAGGTCCCTGCTTCAAATGTGATCAGGAGGGTCACTGGGCCCTGGCCTGCCTGAGCTCTTGTAAACCACCTTAACTTTTTTATGACATAAGATATCATAAAAAGGGACACTGGGCTGTTGACTCACCCCATGTTCCTTATAATATGAGGACATCAGGCCCATATTGCCATCTAGCCAAACTATTAGGCCTTGCCATAGATGAGCCTTGGCCCAACCCCCACCATCTCTGACATGGAGCCCAGGCAGTCATCACAGGATCAGGACAGCCCACCTTCTTCCTTCTGGGCATGGGTTACCTACTTGGTCCTGACAGAGTTTTGAGGACCCACTTCCCTATTGTTGGGTTGTTTAGGGGACAGCCTAAACAACCCCACCAAACCCTACCACTTAGTTGTATCCTTAAGGGTGTCCCATTACCCATTCCTTTGTAGTGGTACCAACTCGCCCACCCCCTTGCTGAGAAGGGAACTTCCTTGCCAAAGTGTGACCCTATATTTCCTTCACTTCCCCCATCTGTTTGACCTCAGGCTTGCGGGGACAGTCCTCTCCTCCTTCTCATCCAAAGCACACAGTCCAACATACCTTTTCCCTTTGCCAGCTTCCCAGCTGGATCCATGAATATGGGATACCCCAAACCCCTCTATAACTGTGGCAGTTTTGAAAGAAAATGTCCCCCAAAGAGAGTGGCTGTAGGGTAAAAGGGCCAGCTAAAGACACCCACCTTGACCCTGAACCCAGAGGCAGTGAAAGAAACATACTTTGGTCCAGAAACCAAAACCAAAGAAATATACTCTAACCCTGAAACTACAGCCAAAGAAACATACCTTGGCCCTGGAATCACAGCCAGTGAAAGAAACACACCCTTGCCCTGAAACTAGAGCCAAAAGGTTAAAGAGGGCCAGTGAAAAATACACTTTGTTTCTGAAGCCAGAGCCAAATCTGCCCCTGACCAACTGAACATGAAATCAATCAATCCCTGAGTAGGAAAACCAACCAATTCCTGAGCAGAAAACCAACCAATCACTGAGCATGAAATCTAGCCAATCTGAGTTTGTCCAAGCTCAAGGGGATTGAAATCTGACCAATTCTCTCCTTGAAAATCTTCCTGGAAAAACTCTGTCCCTAAGAACCTTATATAAGCCCGGTGTCTGTTCAGTTAGCAGCTGTCCTTGTCTACCCTGGCAGAGGCAGCCACTCCCCTGGATTCCCAAGTAAGTCTCTTGAAAGAGTTTTGGGTGAAGACCTTCTTTTGGTGGAGCAGAGAAGAATTTCTGCTGAGAAACTCCCTAGTGGAGGGAAGCAGAGGAGCAATGTCTTCCCAGAAGACCCCTCTGCTGGGAAACTGCCTTAGGGAGTGCTGCAGAAGTAACAACTTTTTGCTAGAGCCAGATCAGATTGCTACATTTCTCCAGGGATTTCCCCCTTAGCAGAATAAAGCAGAAGAAATAAAAATTTGGGCCAGAGCTGAGAAGAAACAGACATCTCTGCTGGGAAACTCTCTTAGCAGAGTGGAGAAGAGCTCAGCTGTAGTGGTTCTCTGCTGGAGAGGAGCAGGGTTGCCACACCCTGTAGGGAGACCATCCCCCACCAGAACCAAGGTTCAGGTGTTAGTCAATTTCCCGACAAATCAGAATACCCTTCTCTTCATAGCTGTAGATATTCAGGATACCTTCCCTTTACAACTGTAGGTATAGCCTGACTTCCTGACAAGTCAGGATACCTTTCTACTCACAGCTGTAGGTATCCAGGATACCTCCACTTCACAGCTGTAGGTATAGCCTGACTTCTGAGAGTCAGGGTACCTTTCTTTTCAGAGCTTTAGGTATCCAAGATACCTTCCCTTCACAGTTTCAGATACAACCCGACTTCCTGACAAGTCCAAATACTTTTCCCTCCAGAGCTGTAACACTTGAAGGCATAGCCCGACTTCCAACAGGCAGAATACCTTTCCCTCCAGAGATGTTACACTTGCAGTGGTGCTGCTATTAGGAAGTGTGGCTTTGTTGGAGGAAGTGTATCTCTGTGAAAGTGGGTTTTGAGGTCTCATATATGCTCAAATTACCTGTACAGCCTCAAACCTCTTCTTATTGCCTGTGAGTCAAGATGCATGGACTCTCAGCTATTTCTCCAGCACTGTGTCTGTTTGCATGCCGCAGTGTCACGCCATGATAATGGACTAAACTTCTGAAAACTGTAAGTCACCCAATTAAATGTTTTTCCTTTATAAGTGTTGCCAAAGTCATGGTGTCTCTTTACAGCAGGAGAAACCCTAACTAAGACAGTAGCTTTCTTCCTCCTCTTGCCATCCATTTATAAAATCCTTTCACTCCTGTCTAGAGACTTTGCCTACCCACCTGGTCCTGGCTGTTTGGAAAGTTGTGTCTGTCTGTTTTGTGCATGTGGGTGGATCTGTGGTTTCTGTTGTATCCATAAGTCTTGTGGCAAATACAGGAGCTGAGTTGTAAATGGGTCAGGCTCAACTGAACGTATGAGTGATGGTGACAACTGAATGTTTTGTTTCTGACTGGTCTCCTTTGAGTGGGTGAGATTTCTGTGTTCTGTCTTTATTGGTCATGTTTTTGTTTCTTCTGCCATTGCCAGTCACCACCTACCATTGCCAATGCCACTTGTCATGGCTGCTTTGATGGCCAGGGCTGAGATTTATCTTTGGGCTTTCTCATCACTGGATTCAGCTTAGCAGGGATTCAAATGTCTTTTGAGTGTGGATAATATTAAAGTTGTTTTATGCTGTTCTCCTTCATTGGAAAGCTGGCTCTGGGGTTGGGTTATGGCTCTAATTCCTCTAGACCCAAGCATGTTTACTTGAAGATGTCCTCCAAAATCTGTCTCCCATGTCAGGTAGGCCACGTGACTATGATAGAGAAAGGAAAGCAAAATAAGACAAATGGATTTAAAGGAACTTGCTTTGAAATGACTGCTCTCAGTAATAATTACTTGTGTCTTTGGTAAATGGTTAGAAGGAAAATGTGAAAGCTTATGTAAGTCCTGAAGGTCTAAGAAAATTCTATAAAGGTCTAAGGATGAGAAAGTTTAAGTAACTTCTTAAGTAAGTTCTAAGAAAGTGTCTGAGGATATGAAAAGCTAGTGTTTTAAGATAAATAAATGCAAGTTGTACAAGTATAAAAAAGTAATCTGAGGCTGATAGAGGTGGGCCATTTTAATCCCAACACTCATAAGGCTGGGGTAGGTGGATCTTTGTGAGTTCAAGGCCAGCCTAACCTACAGAGTTAGTTTCAGGACAACCAAGGCTATACAAAGATACCGTCTCAAAAACAAAACAAACAAAAATCTGAACAAACAAAAAACCCCAGTAATCTAAGGTAATAAAAATATTTCAGATTTCATTCCCCCTCTATTTTGAAGGTTCAGAGTTTTAATATTGATCAATGGAGTTTAGATAAGTCAATAGCACCAACTACTATTATCAGTCACAAGTTCAAAATTTTAAATTTCCTTCAGTTGTCTTCTAAGTGTAGACTCAAGGGTGTAGACTTCTCATCATGCTAAAAATATTTCTATCCAATCTATATTTTTAGCTCTCTTGACAGAAAAAAAGTTCATACTTTTTAACCCAAAACTTTTGTTATTAGCCAAAGGTGTGACAGCATTAGGTGATTTTTCTACAGTGTGCATTTCAGTATAGATTACAAAAGGTTGTAATACTAATATAGTTAAAACTTTTGTGTCTTCTTGTGAACAAAAAAATTGTCATGTAAGCTTCAGGGAGTTGAGAGAGGCACAAGACTTGGATGTACCTCTCACAAGTCAAACAGTCTCCAGATAAGTCAGACTAAATTTCTCTAACTGCCTATTCTTGAAGGTGTGATCTCTCTTCCCTCTAGTCTTGGGACTTCTTCTCTTCAACTAACAGGACCATGGGCCTGAAAGTTCCAAATGTCAGATTTTCCTTTAGATTCCTAAACTTTAACTTCTGTCCTTAGTCTATATCTGTTTCAGTAGATTTCCACTCAGTTGACAGATGCTAACCAGAAATCAGCTGTGGACTACAAACTGCTCCAAATGGCTCCAAGCCTTGGACTTGCTGAATGCTGAGATAAACCAGTCCAGTCAATGTTATTGCTCCCTATGTCTTCAGCTGGGTCAGCTAATCAATTGCTTCTGATGAATACCCCATTACCTGAATGCCCTCCCGGCCTTTGCCTAGCATTCCATCCTTCCTGGGCCCTGACAACAGTGTCCTAATTTCAGCAAGAATTAGTTACAGAAGAAAACACAAAAGACTGGGATGTTAGTTCAAAAGGAAATTACCTTGCATCGGGGAAAATGGCTATGTATAGGTCTATTGTCATACCAGGAAAAGTATCTGTTAAACAAAATAGGCCAAAAACTACCAACAGGTGGATTTATTAGCCCAAATAGTTTTACAACATGATAGGGCACTTGACTTGCATTATGCAGGACAAGTTTATTGAGTGGCATTAAGAAAAATTATTTTTTCTATCTATTTTTTAATATTTTATTTAAAAATTGTGTTTTTTAATTTTAAATACCAACCACAGTTCCCCCTCCTTCCCCTCTTCTTGCTCCCTCCCACCTTCCTCCCACACAATTGTAACATGAGGGCCTGCTTGTTGGGGTTTCTGTCCTGCCCAGTTCCCACAGTCGTTAGGTCCCAAGGAAAATCACACCGAGGCCTCCATAAGTTATAAACTGATTGGTCCATTAGCTCAGGCTTTGTATTAGCTCTTATACCTTTTATTAGCCCATTATTCTTGCATTAGCCACATGGCTCAGTACCTTTTTCGGCAGGGCAGGTCACATCTTGCTTCTGTGGTGTCTGGACAGGACTACGGACGAAGCTTCCTTCTTCCCAGAATACTCTTGTTCTCATTGCCCTGCCTCTACTTCCTGTCTGGTTGTCCTGCCTATACTTCCTGCCTGGCTACTGGCCAATCAGCGTTTATTTAAAATGTAATTGACAGAATACAGAATCGTCCCCACCACACAATCCCTCATCCATTCCTCAGAAAGGGTAAGGCATCCCATGGGGGAGTCAATAAAGTCTGGTATATCAAGTTAAGGCAGGACAGAAAGTCAGGAAATCCAAGGAAAAAACAATAAAAGGTTTGGGCAGTCTTTTTTCTATTTAAACCACTTTAAAACCATCTTAGGGTTTCTATTGCTGTGACCAAACACCATGACCCAAGAGAAAGTTGGAGAGGAAAGGGTTTATTTGGCTTACACTTCCGTATTGCTGCTGTTCATCATTGAAGGATGTCAGGACAGGAACTCAAACAAGGCAGGATCCTGGATGCAGTAGCTGATGCAGATGCTATGGAAGGGTGTTGCTTACTGGTTTTCTTCTCATGGCTTGCTCAGCCTGTTTTCTTATAGAACTCAGGACCACCAGCCCAGGAATGGGACCACCTATCATGAGCTGGGCCCTCCCCCATTGATCAGCTGCATCTCATACAGGCCGTTTCCTCAACGGAAGATTCTTCCTTTCTGATGACTCTAGATTATATCAACACACAAAACCAGTCAGTACAAAAACCATTAGAGAAAATTAGAGAGGATTAGATATACTAACAGCAGAGAAGGGTGTGGCCTTTGCCTCTTCTTCAGGGAAGAATGTTGCTTCTATGTCAACCAATCAAGTATAGTAAAATCCTATTTATTGTCCCAGCTTAGCCAGATTGAAGATACTGTGTCCCCATTGTGGGTCAAAACTGAATAAATTAGTTTTTCCATTTTTATCCACTTCATGCTATTTTCCTTTCTGTAGGTTGGGCCGGGTCTCACAACAGGGTCTCCACTCAAACTCCTGGACAAAAAGGCACAAAGTTGCCCTCAACAACCCTGCTCTCCCAACTCCCATAGGTCTCCCACCCCAATTTGATCAAGACATTCCTCTGCCACTGCTTCAGCACCAACCAGCACTCAGAAGCACAGGCTCCTCCCTGCTGCCGCCACTCATTCCGTACCACACCTCGGAGGCTCTGCACACCACACAGCAGGGCCCGGACTTCTGCCCACAGAGGCCCTGAGTCCGTGGTAAGAGTCCAGATTCCCTCTGCATCCTGGCAAAGATAACAGCATCACGCTTCCTGAAGATCAAAGCATAAACAGCTATTCAAGACATTGGTTACAGTTTCCCTCAGTCTTTCTTCAGGAAAAGGTCAATAAAGTGCAAGGTTACTAACAATTGTGAAGTTTTGCACCTTCGTTGGTTGTGTTCCTTCGGAAACTGTATCACAAATTCTCATTGGTCTTAATAATAAAAGCCCAGAGTCAGATATCAGGGTAAATGCTGAAAGATCAGATAAGTAAAGGAGCCGGCCACTTTTACCTCTACCAAATCCTCAGATCAAAGTGGGAAAGATCCTGTCTCCATGAATCCTCAGATTTAATGCCATGTGTTCTTGTCTTCTTCCACCTTATATTCCTCTCTCTGCCCAGCTGTATTCCTTCCTGTCTCCACCTCCTTTGTGCTGGATTAATGATGTGAGCCACCACTAGCTGGGTCTGTTTCTCTTTGAGACTGGATCAATCTCGTCTTGCCAGGTTTGCACTGAACCCACAGAGATCCATCTGCCTCTGCCTCCCGAGAGATGGGATTAAAGGTGTGTGCCATCACTGCCTGACATCTATGGCTAACTAGTGGCTTATCTCTGCACTCTGATCTTCAGGCATACTTTGTTTGTTAGATCATAAACAAAACATCACCACAAGAAACTGTCATGGACATGCCCATACTATAATGGTACTGAAGCCACCATCAAAATTCTTCACTTCTGTACAGTCAGGAAAGACTTCGGAATGTTCAAGTGTAAAAGTCTGTCTTCCATTGGCAGGGACATATTTTCTACTGGGTGTACATATATCAAAGAGGTGGTGACACTGCATAGTATGAAATTTCATTCTCTTAGCATTTTCCATAGACTTAGGAGGTTTTTTGTTGCCTTTTTAAAATTGGAAACTTGTTGTCGGATATACAGAAGGACTTCCCACACCAGAAACTAGACAGGGTTATTGGGAAGTGGGAAGTGAAGCCCTAAGGAACATTGAAGTGAGGGTCTGAAATGAACCTTCTAGTATGTGATACTTACTGAGAACACTGAAAGGTCTCCTATAACAAGATGGCAGAATTTTCTAAAAGAATGTTGAGTCCATAGAAACTTCATAGAGCCACAGGTGTGTGTGTGTGTGTGTGTGTGTAGGTTGTCAAAAGGTGAAAACATTCAGCACTGCAGAGCATATGAATAGACCTATCAGAAAACATAAGAATAAAGTGAAGGATTTGGTGAACTCTCTTTAGCTTTGGCTGGTTTGGAGCTCTCTTTGTATAACAGGGTAGCCTTAAGTTTGCAATAATGCTTCTACCCCTGCTACCTACAAAAGTGCTGGGATTACAAGTGTGTCTCATCATGTCCTGCTTCACAGATGGTTTTGATATCCCCACTGAGAGAGGACTACAGGAGTGCTGTTCTTGTGAGAAGTTTTAGGGTCAAAGACTCCAGGATTCCTAAAAGACAAGGCTCAGACATTTGTCTCTACATATAAAAGTTATAAAAAAGCTACATAAAAGTTAATTTAATTCAAAATGAATTTCTATTCATTTGTCTGCATCTCTTCTGCATATCGCTATCTACAACCACTTATTGCATCCAGTTACCACCTTGGTCTTCCAGAGTCAAACACTTTCCATATTTTTACCTTGCCAGCAGCAGCCCTGCAGCCAGCTACTGAGCCATACAGTCCATCAAGACTATAGCGTGTTCTAGTTTTCTAGAGGATAAATACCATGACCAAAAAAAAACTTGGGCAATAAACGGGTTTAATTTAGCTTACAGGCTAAAGTTCATTATAGAGTAAAATCAGTTCAGTAGCTCGGTATTCAGCCAGTCTTCTTAGACATTTCAAGTCCATCTGCCTAGGGAATTGTGTTACTCATAATGGGCTGGGCCCTTTACATCAATAACCAAGCCTCCCTTCCCTGGCCAATTCCTCAATCGAGGCCTCGTTTTCAGGCGACTCTAGACTATCAAGTTGACAATTAAAGATAACTAGGATTGATTGGCTCCTTGAGTGGATGAACCACAACAAGGAAGTATATCTCCCTCCTCTTTGTGCTTGGTGGAACTGAGTTGCAGAAGCTGACAGATGAATTTGGATCAAGGTTTCTTTTCCTAGTGGCCTGTGTTGACCACATGCATAGTCTCACATTCTATCTTGCAAAACTGCTCGCCATTCCTCCTGACCATCGCACTTCCATGTTCTCTTTACTGTTTCATTGTCCTAACAGTATATACTATGGGGAGATTATTTATATATTTTTCTCTGATCCTTACTTTTTGATCTCTGGCTTTGACTCAGCATGGAGGCTGAAGTGTCCTTGCCTCTCAGCTCATTTCCCATTTCTGAAGGCCTTTCTTCATGCCTACAGGAATCCCACAGCTCTACTTTCCTCTGGGTTGGCTTGGAGTTCACCAGCATAAACCTCTCCCTACTAGGTGTGCCTTTCTAGAAGTTTTACTGTCTCTTCTTGTCCTAAAAGACCATGCTTTGTACATGGAGCAGTCTAGATGAGTGTGGCCTTAACACAGGTGGTAGTGTTTACTTTTCAAGGGCCTTGACAACTCTTGACAGGATGAGGGTGAGATATACCTTCTCCATGGTCACTGGACTTTCTGATGTCATTTCTTGCTTCCAGGATTTGAGTCTGGTGAAAGGAGCTCAGAAACCCTTCCTTCTGTGATATATGACTTCCCCTACTAAGGGCTGGTGGGTAAGCAAAGGGACCAGGCCTTGGGGAAGATAGATAAGCTGCCTCATATCTCACCAGGGGGCTCCTTGGTCAGGATTCAAGACCACAGCTGGCAGTGTCTGTTGCAGGGAGTTGCTTGTTTGTCCTGGCCACCTGGCTAGCTTACACCCAAAATAATCACACAGAAACGTATTAATTAAATCAGTGCTTGGCCCATTAGCTCTAGCTTTGATGACGAATTATCAAGTCGGCACAAATCAATAACCAAGCTAGCTCAATAGAAACAGGTATTTTTAATGAAAGGAAAAAAGGGGAGCTCACTCTACCAAAGTCGCGATCCAATCCCTCTGGCGGACACCGCATGGAGAGAGCGCGTACCTGAGTTCTCTCGATTTCCTACCTGGGGTCCCAGTAGCCACACCCCAACTTGATGTGATTGGCTAGTGGCTCTTCCCCCATCATCTCCCCCCTTTGTCTAAACAGGATTAATCCAAACCCAACATAGCTATATACAATTGGAACAGACACCAAATGCAAAATTACAAACAATAAACAATATTAAGCAAGGAATGCATAACAGAAGTTTTAGT